>LGRX02000006.1:0-34214 GCA_001247695.2 Cymbomonas tetramitiformis
CCCCGTCCTGGATGCTCTCCCATGCGGACGGCCTCCCATCCTACTTTGCCGAGGACGGTTCACATCGGTCACATCGCTGCGACCGCTCAGTGTCCGCTTACCAGATTAGGTGACAGCGTGTGCCCTCGGGGAGGTGCTGCAGGAGCCTGCCGGTGAAATACCACACGCCAGCAGCGACAAGGATGCCACGCATCCAAGGCTAGAGCTGCCTCGAGCCAACTACCCACCAGCCCCATACCACGTCCCGAATCAGAAGCTCATCAACGCGACCTATATGGTGTGTCCGTGTGCCCCACTTCATTACCTTCGCCTCTTAAATGAGCGCGGATACAGCGCACCTGCTAGCTTTTTGTGGCTTCAGCGTGCGGCCGTGTTGCGACGTGGAGGCTGCAGTCGCGCCAATCACGCGCTGTTTGGGACGACGCACGCGGCCCAGCCGTTGTGATGGAGATCTGTGCGGACACTTAGGGCGCCGCCACAAAGCAATTCCATGCGGTGGTGCAATGGCGGGAGGGCGAGGAGCCGTTGCACTCGGTGAGCATTGCGCAGAGTTGTAGGACGTCGCGCGAGAGCAGCAGTTTGGGAGAACCGGCGCATCAGTGGTTTGCCACGGATTGCAATGGGCGTAAAGACCGGGATCGGCGGAGCAGGCTCTCAACCTTGTGAAAGGCGATTGGTTGGAGGTGATTGCTCGGGTCGTGTTTGTTCTGCGACACGGAGCATAAACACGGGCCGGGGATGAGGTCACATCGGCGTAGCACTGCGGAGCGCAGGGCTCCCTGGTCAGGACGCTTGCGAGCTGATTATATCCGGGAGGAGGGGGCAGCCTGGGGAGCGCTCAGCCTTACCAAACTATCGTGGAGCCGTGAAGTATGTCAGGCAGCTCGCGCCGACACGTGTGCGGAACACTGTGGTGACCCGCACGCCGGGGAGAAGTCCGTCGAGGTGCGGCCGCGCTGCTCTGCGGGCCCAGATCTCGCCTCTAATCCGATTTGTGCATCAGATGCGGCAGGCCGATACGCCCTCATCCTCCTTGATGGCATGCGCTGTCTCTTACATCTGATTGCACCTGTTGCGGAGGGCCCTCCACCAATGCCGCAGGTCTTGGCGATCCTCCAATCTTTGTTCTCGGAGATATACTCCAATTCAGTATCTGCCTGGAGCCGTGAGTGAGTGCTCATGTACTGTTTTGTCCCGAGAGGGATGCATTCCTCCAGCAGTGACCCGTGCACAGGAGCTGCCGCGGAGCATGAGCGCAAGGGGTTGCGACTGGCGCGTGTCACAGGGGCCCCGCCGCCTTGCCCGGGGCCGCCAAGGGCCTCCTCGGGCGCAGCGCCGTCAGGCTCAAGCTCTCCTCGAGCCAGCAGCCTCGCTTCCTCTTACCACTCTCTAACACCACAGGGGTGTCCGCGCCGCCCACCTCGTCCACCACCACAGGCCCCTCCAGCAAGGAGCTCTCGGGAGGCGGGGCAGGCGAGCTCCGCGCAGAGGTCTTGCCAGAGGCAGCGGCGGATTCGGATGCGGAGCGGCTCCCCCAACTTCCTCTGTTGGAGGCTGTAGCAGCGTCCCCTGCTTCCGCATCCACCACACGGGCCACCTCTGCCGCCACCACGACGCTCGCCGCATCCACCACACGGGGCACCCCTGCCGCCGCCACGACGCCCGCCGCATCCACCACACACACCACCCCTGCCTCCACTATAACGCTCGCCACATCTACCACAGACCACCCCTGCCGCGACCACGACGTCCGACGATCCACCACACGCACCACTCCCTGCCGCCGCGACGACGTCCACTGCATCCACCCTTATCGGGCCACCTCTACTGCCACCACGACACCCGCCGCATCCACCACCGGGCACCTCTGCCGCCACCATGACGCCCGCCGCATCCACCACACGGCCACCCCTGCAGCCACACCCTCTACCCCATCCACCACACGCACCACCCCTGCCGCCACCACCAAGCCCACCATGTCCACCACGCAAGGCGCAACTATGGTCTCCTGTCCAGCCTGCCGCGCGCCCCCGAGTCCCCCGTTACCCCCGAGCCCGCTGCTCCCCCGAGCACCCCCACCGAGGCCGTCTCCTCTCGTGGAAGGCGGACCGCTGGGCCAGGTATGCGTGCCCCCTCCATCACCCCCCACCCCCACACAACAACGTGACGCATGCCGTTAGACTGTGGCAAGGCCTCAGCGACAAAGCCATTTTCGATTACCAAATGCCAAAGGGCCTCGAGCCTGCTGCCCCCTCTTCCCGCGCATCACTCTAGGCCTCGAGACTGTGATCCGCGTCCTCGGCGGGCCCACCCGCGTTAAACCGGGCGCAGGCGGCAAGCACCCCCTCCGCAGTCGTGAGCTGCAAGCCCTCCGCAGTCGTGAGCTGCGCCTGTATCTCCCTGCAGATCAATCTCCACTCGCGTGCACCTCTAGCCTTGAGGTGAAGCGGGCTGTGGTTGCAGGAGCCACCGGCTGGAGTATGCGGAGCCAGCCGCTGCGCCCCCTGTGGGCAACCCGGCCCATAGGTCCCAGCCGAGGCCGGGAGCACTGCTCCCTGCCACAAGGATGGGTGGCCTGTCCACGAAGGTAGGGGGCCCTTCGCACACCTCCTGACCCTCTGGGGCTCACCCCTGGTCCCCATTATTTTTCCTGTCACCCCTGGGTCGCGCGGCGCTGCCTGAGCCCCTGGGTCGCACGGCGCTGCCTCAGCCCCTGGGTCGCACGGCGCTGCCTGTCACACCTGGGTCGCACGGCGCTGCCTGTCACACCTGGGTCGCACGGCGCTACCTGAGCCCCTGGGCCGCGCGGCGCTGCCTCAGCCCCTGGGCCGCACGGCGCTGCCTCAGCCCCTGGGTCGCACGGCGCTGCCTGAGCCCCTGGGTCGCACGGCGCTGCCTGAGCCCCTGGGTCGCACGGCGCCAAACCTCCTGGTTGGGGTCACCGCCCACCGGGGCCTGCTCGGTGCCACGTGGCGGGTGAGCGTGCTTGCTTGAGGGTTGGGCACCATGAGTGCTGGAGGCCGAGTGGTGGAAGGGCTGGAGGTGGTGCCGTGCACAGTGGACGGACCTGTCAGCGGTGAAGCAGGCCAATCAGGAGGCGATCCAGTCCAAGAACCCGGCGGTCCGTCCCGGCAACTCTGATATGACGCGTGTCGAGGACCCGTGCCACATCGGACGGTGGGAAAACTCACAGGAGGCGCCGCAGTGCCATCGAGCGTCATCCATGCCTGTGATATCCAGTGCCGGACAGATTGGAGGTCCCCTGCGACCATACGCAAGCATGGCAGCGGAGAGTTTACATATCATCGTTGCGTCCCTCACAAGCAGACTCCTGTGTGGGGTGAAGAGCTCCATGGTGCAATGTTGTCAGTCGTCACCCAGTCAGCACGATCCAGTACAGACGGGTATGACGAGAACGCCAGCAGGGCATCAGGGCGTGCAGCTCCAGGATGATGCCAGGATGCGTGGTGCTGAGTTGAGGGGAGTGGACTGGGGGCGCTGCGGGAAAGCCCAGCTGGCTGCGAAGGAATGGCAAGCGTCGATGCGGCAAGTCGATGCGCATCTGTACAACCAGTGGGTCCGCGGCCTCTCCACACCCCGAGCTGACCACCTTGCCTCCATCCCGACTGCCCGGCCTCTCCACACCCTGAGCTGCCCATCTTACCTCCATCCCGGCTGCCCGGCCTCTCCACACCCCGAGCTGTCCACCTTGCCTCCATCCCCGGCTGCCCGGCCTTCCACACCCCGAGCTGCCCACCCACCTCCATCCCGGCTGCCCGGCCTCCACACCCCGAGCGTCCACCTTGCCGCCATCCCGGCCCGCCCGGCCTCCACACCCCGAGCTGTCCACCTTGCCTCCATCCCGGCTGCCCGGCCTCTCCACACCCCCGAGCTGCCCACCTTACTCCATCCCGGCTGCCCGGCCTCCACACCCCGAGCTGTCCACCTTGCCGCCATCCCGACTGCCCGCCCTCTCTCCACACCCTGAGCTGTCCACCTTGCTCCATCACGACTGCCCGCCGTCTCTCCACACCCCGAGCTGTCCACCTTGCCGCCATCCCGGCTGCCCGGCCTCCACACCCCGAGCTGCCCACCTTGCCTCCATCCCGGCTGCCCGGCCTCTCACACCCCGAGCTGTCCACCTTGCCTCCATCCCGAACTGCCCGGCCTCCACACCCTGAGCTGCCCACCTTGCCTCCATCCCGGCTGCCCGGCCTCTCCACACCCCGAGCTGCTCCCCAGCAGCCTGCAATGCATTCATCTTCAGCTGCTTTGCTTGCCTCCCACCACACGCTTGCTCTAACCGGGACCCTATATATATATATATATATATGAGGAATATATATGAGGATTATATATGAGGGATATATATGAGGAATGCTGACCTTTTATACTCTCCTTCATGCACCGATCGAGCGGCGAACGGGCAGTGATGTGCCGCTCTGATTCATCCGAGAGGACTTGATATTCTGACAAATCCCGGGGACAGCCGCTCCTTCGGCGAGGCACTTGTGGCCAGCGCTGAGTCATTGCGCCGAGTCATTGCGCCGAGTCATTGCGCTGAGTCATTGCGCTGAGTCATTACGCCGAGTCATTGCGCCGAGTCGCGCGGATCAAAGAATACGGACGCGCTGCAAGGATGATAGCGCAGGCGCAAGCTCCTGAACTCGTTGTGGCTGATTCGTTTAAGCCGAGGCGTCCAGTGCGACCTCGGCTCACCACAAGGCCCTGCACCTGCTTCGTCTAAGCCGAGGCGTCCAGTACGACCTCGGCTCACCACAAGGCCCTGCACCTGCCCGGGTGCGGCATCGTGGCGTCAGGTACCAATCAGACGTGCTCAAGAGCCGCCAGACGTTCGCGCTGGATAAGGTTGGTGCACCATTGCGCCACCCCTCGCCCTTCGTTCGACCCTTCCTACCGCCCCTCGCCCTTATGGACTTTTAGGGGCAACGCAGTTTGATCAGTGCAGAGGCATGGGGGGGAGCGGCGGGTTGGCCTCGTGCAGGGCTTCCTGGACGCCGTCATCGACTTGCACCAGGTGAGCAGCATCGCCACGCGGGCCCCGCATTTGCCCCTCAGCTTTGGTGGCCTGGTGCTGACTCATTACATTGTTGGTAGGGGGTGTGGGACATTGAGTGTGACGCAGCGAGTGAGGTCTGAGGGGAGAGCCCTGTTAGGGGCAAGAAGGCGTGAGAAGTGGCGGCGTGCGAGGCGGGCACAGGACAAGCGTCGGTGGCTTGATGCAGGGGCGGGTCAGTGCGGCACGATCGCGCACCTCGTGTCAAGGGGCATTATCGAAGCCTATGGAACGGAGTTGTCCAACCCAACCACAACGGTCAGCCCTGCCACCCTAATCCCCTGCAAAGACACGCAGCGCGCCGCTGTCTGACCGGACTGAGCTCCAAGCTCTGCATTAGCTTCCGAAGCACCAGCAGTAAGACGCACTAGCCCGGGATGACATGCCCGCGCCCGTGATGACATGCCCGAGCTCGTGATGACATGACCGTGCCCGTGATGACATGCCCGAGCCCGTGATGACATACGGCGTAATTCATGTGTAATGAACCCTCTTTTATACGAGATGACAGATACTCGGCAGGTCTTCATTTTGCATCGTATTTAATTTATGACGATCGCGAATGACATGCTGATCTATGTCACATGGTAATTTAAAGTTTTAATCTGCACCGCTCAGAAAAGCTACTAGCTTCAATAGATATAGCAGAGCCGCGCGATTGGCATCTCAGAAGAATCTCGAGCGTAATACCGTATTTATTTATATTAACCTTGTAAAATTTATACCAGAGTAGTTAGTTTTTAGGAGACCGATCGATCTATCGGGAGGGTTTTTCACATAACTCGATATACACGTGGCAAAGCCTATGTTACTTAGGGATGTCGTACATTTCCCAATTGTATGTATGGATATATAGAAAACCCTCCCAATAGGTCGATGCACCTTTTTAAAAAATAGTACTCCTGCAACCCACATTCATATTTCTAATAATAGCATGCCGTTGAACTAACTAAATACGGATTCACTGTCATACTGTAATCCTGCAGTTGTCTGCACTTTTTATTTCGTTCACTGCGATATATACCGCAGAGATTAATGATGCTGACGAGTTTATATATTGATAACTCCGAGAATAAAATAAATAGTGTATGGAGACAAAACGTTGTATGACATGCCCGAGCCCGTGATGACATGCCCGAGCCCGTGATGACATGACCGTGCCCGTGATGACATGCCCGAGCCCGTGATGACATGCCTGAGCCGTGATGACATGCCCGAGCCCGTAATAACATGACCATGTCCGTGATGACATACCCGTGTCCGTGGTGACATGCCTGAGGCCGTGATGACATGCCCGCGTCCGTGGTGACATGACCGTGTCCGTGGTGGCATGCCCGAGCCCGTGACGACATGCCCGAGCCCGTGATGACATACCCTTGTCCGTGGTGACATGCCCGAGCCCGTGGTGACATGCCCGAGCCCGTGGTGACATGCCCAAGACCCACTCCCACGCCCAGGACACACCCACGTCTACCAGGTTTTCCATCTACCTCGCAAACAAGGACATTCCACCGAATACTGTTTTGAGTCAGTGCCAAATACGAAGCTGCTGAGGCGGGCGCGGTGGGACGGCCAATGACAGGAGTGCCGCACGTATGTTGAGGACGGAATGGTGAAGCAGGCGCCTCTCCACAGAATTCCCTTCCCTACCTCGCACTTCGACCTCGTGTGGAGCAGCGAGGTGCCCCAGCAGCCACCCTGCCTCCCTCCTCCACAGACGCCCTGGTCCCCCTCCCTCACACCCCCCCCCAACCATGCACCCACACTAGTCTGGGCAAACTGAAGCCTCACAGCACGTGGGGTTTCCGTGGCTATTATTTCCAAGGAGCAAGGACAGGGTCAGCGCCGAGGCTTAGTCTGCAGAGGTGTCCGTGGACGCACGCAAGCCAAGCGCCCTGGTCGCAGCACCTGAGCGTCCAGGATATCTTGGCAGAGTGGGATGACCTCGTATCGCCGGGCCCAGAGCGCGGGTCCGGACTCAAGAGCAGAGCAGGGCCTCACCAGAGCAGTCGATGGCCTTGGTGGGGTAAGGGGTGGTCAACTTGATTGAGGTAAGCAGACGAGGGACTTCGCTTCTTGAGAGGGCTGTCAGCTCGTGGGGAGGCTGATGAGGAGGGTGTTGAGTGAAGTGCGGGTAGAAGGGTGGCGGGTGGAGTTGACACATGCTGGGCCCCTCAAAGCCTGGGGGCCCATCCCGGCAGCGCTGAGCACTTACAACAGGCAGCAACATAAGGCGTCTCATCAGTTTCCCGGCCCACGTGGCGAGGCTGTTCACTGTGATGGAACTAACATTGATGAGCAGCTGTCGGGAAGTCGATGAATGGTTGCACCTATCGGCCATCGGGAGGGCTTGGGACACACAGGCAACTGTGGGGATGGGAGCAGTAGCATCGCCATTCGATGGCGGGCCCTCATGGTCAGAAGGAAGGCGTGCAATCGATCATTCTATTGGGGCTGCCCTTTGGAACACTCAGTGGGTTTCGGGTGCACAACCTCTCTTGAGACCAGGTTGTGGGGCAGGCAGGGAGCAGAATGGTGGTTCTGAGCGCAAGCTTGGTGGTGGTGGAGATGAGTCGGGCAGGTCGGGGGGTAGAGGTGGACCGGCTTCAGTGGCGCAGCTTCAGTGCGCAGACAGAGCACTCGCAGAGGCGCCCAGGTGGCCCACTGAGGCGTAGGGGGACCGGTTCCTCATCAGCGAGCTCTTCATCTGGATGGGTGTCCCGGAGAGCATAACCTTGTCCACAGGAAGGGTCGCCATTTATGACGCCCCGGCCCAGAGTAGGGCCGGGAAATTGATATACGCATACGCCCAAAGGGCGTTTTTTGTTTATTTTCCCCCCGGGGTGTGTGCCAAATAGTTTGATCCTGATTATGGGTCCATACTGCAGCCGATCTTCTGTGGGTATCTGGTGGCAAAGAAATCGGCCAAAGGATAAGCAAACGCCACCCCCGCCACCGCCAGCAACCCTTCTGCTCCCCCCTTGCCTCGGCTGGCACGCGTTTTGTGCCCCCCATCCTGTAGCAGCCATCCTCTACCTCCCTTGGTTTCACAGTGTGTCCCGCGAGGACCTCTCACTTCCCGCTCCTGGTTGGTCTCGTTGCTGGAACTAGCGAACCCCTCTCAAAGAGTCGCGGGGTCTCGCTTGAAATGCTTTGCCATCTCCCCGCAAGTCCTCCTCACGAGCACCCGGTCGCTGTCTGTGCGTGGGCTGGCCAGGTGCTGGAGCATGTGCCGACTGAGATGGTGAACGGCTCCGTTGCAGAGCTAGTGCGTGTTGCCAAGAGGTGCCGCCTGGCGCCCTCCCCCCCACTTCGATCCCCCAATTGGCCCCGCCCGCATGCAAGGGGAAGCAACGATCTGCTCTCTGCGCCGGCGAGTTGCCATCATCTCCTGGCGAAAGCTCGATAACTCCATAGCCCCGAGCTCCGCACTGTTTCAGCTTTGAGCACGCCGCCCTGGCTCACGATCCCATGGTGTCCTTTGTCTCTGTGAACCGTGATAGGGCAGGGAAATGACATCCCGTGACTGGATGTTCTCGACGAATCATTTTAGTTGCAGAGATCAACGGCCATGAAGCGAGGGGTCCACTCCAAACACAAAGGCACCCCTCAGTAGAGAAGGGGGGGGGTAGGATAATCAACTTCTACTAACTTCATATATCAAGTAGAAAGTGTACGAACACACACTCATACGCACACACACTGTTGATTGATTTAAACTGATAAGAGTGTTTGTTCGTTACACACAGTGCTTATATCACATAGCACTGTTCAAGTGCTCACTGTTACTCAGTCATAGCTACTTCTATACTCGTACTAGTACTCTTGTGTTCTGTGACAGATACTGTATACTTTTGAATTGATCTTCTGTCTCTTGTAATCTCATTGTCATCATTGTTCTGTTCACCTTTACACACAGTACTGTACTCTGTCATACTGTCATACAGTCATACTGTCATACAGTCATACTGTCATTGAATTTGTACTTTTGAGCTCTCTGTCTTTAACACTGTCTCAGAGTCTACAGTTTTCCTACTCCTCCTTACTCATGCTCTTCGAAAATATCTCAATACCACAGCACTGAGTATCTGAAAACGGTCCAAAGCTAGACTTTTTGTAAAGAAGTCTGCCAAATTCTCCTTCGTAGGCACTTTTGCAATAACAACTCTGCCCAGCTCTACCAACTTTGCCACATATCGATTTCTCACTGCCACGTGACGTGTCGCTGCATTGTTCAGAACATTCTCTGCCTGTGCCACCGAAGCATGATTATCTCCATGAATTGTGACAGGTTGCTTGACAGGCGAAAATTCTGCCAACAGATTGACAACATACTCTACGTCCCGTGCACATTCTGACAGCGCTATCAATTCTGCCTCTGCTGTGCTCACTGCAACTGTCTTCTGCAACTTTGACGAATACATGACAGTGCTCCCATTCAGACGCACCAATGAACCTGTAACAGAGCGCCTGGTCACTTTATCTGCAGCATGGTCCGCGTCTGTATAAGCTGTCACTATCAACTCAGCAGTCAGTGAAGCTGGCGAACTGCACTGCAAAGTCAAGCAAACATGAACAGTTCCTTTCAAATATCTCAGCACACGTTTCAAATGCTGCCAATGCTCTTGCCCATAGCAGTGAGAGAACCTGGCCAAATAACAGACTGCTGTCAGAATATCAGGCCGTGAGCAACGTGCCAGCCACATCAGTTCCATCACCAGGTTGATATAAGGAAGCTTCTCCAACTTCTCCTCCGAGTCCACAGGCAACAAAGACAGTCTGGGCTCCATAGGTGTCAAACACGGATTGCAGTCCTGCATAGAATACCTCTCCAGCATACGCTGTATCAGCCCAACCTGACTGATTTGACACTCCCTGACAAGACCATAGTCACTGAAAGTCATACTCATGCCCAGCAACTCCACCAACGGGCCCTTGTCCTTACTCGGATACTTCTCACTAAATGCTCTGAAGAATTCCACCTTCCACTCCACTGATGAAGTGAACACAGTGTAGTCGTCCACGTGTACGTACACAAACACCACCAGTGTACCATGCTGCCAGATGTAAAAGAGACACGGGTCAATGTTGGACACCCGGAGCCTGCTGTCATAAGCCAGCAGAAAGTTCTTGCTCGTCTTGTACCAAATGCGTGGTGCCTGTTTCAAGCCGTACACACTCTTCTGCAAAATTCCATACAGTACTCCCCGTACTGTCCGTGCATTAGGCCAGCTGACATACATAGGAGTGTCCACGTCCAGCTCGCCGTTCAAAAAGCAGGTGATGACGTCCAGAGCAAACGCCGATAGTCCCAACACCAGACTGAGCTGAATAAGAATTCTCAACGTTGACAACTGTGTACACGGGGCATACACGTCCTCATAGTGCACCCCATGCTGCTGACCATTACCACACACCACCCATCTGGTCTTCCTCTCAGTCACCTCTCCAGCAGAATCCAGCTTCGCTTTGTACACAGCTGTCATGCGCATTACCTTCTCACCAGCCGGTACCGACTCCACCGGCTCGATTGCCTTCTTCACGTCAATAAGAGCACACTCCTCCTTGTGATCTGACTCCTGCCACTGCACTGCGTCAGGTCCCTTCAACAGCTGAACCCATCCTTTCGGCTCGGTCACTCCAACTGGCAACCCCGTCAATTTCTCCTCACGAGCTGCCAAAGCAACATGACGATTCTCAAACCTCACTCGAGCCTCACACACATCAACTGCCGAGCCACTCACTCCAGCATGACGTTCCAATATCACCTGATACGGCAACACGTGATCCTCTCGTGCCGTAGCACACACCACTGCTGCCTCCCATTCACCTCCTCCTGACTGCTGCAATACCACCTTCTCAAACAAAGGATAGAATGAGTTCACTGACAACTTCACACGAAACTCAAACAGCAGCTCAAGATGCTCCACCCGTGCTTCCAGAAACACACTCACCGGTGTCCAAAATGTTCTTCCACCAGCACTTTTCAACTTCACTACACCAGTGAACTCATCACCCTTTGGCTCCACATAGGCACGCAGTTCCAGTATCACTGTCGCTGTACCCCCAAACGCTGTAACGAAGTTTCCATCCAGAGCCTCGCAGTCGTACAACGATCTCAACGGTGTCAGCATAGAGGGATCCCAAGACATCACCAGCTTTCCATACAGATCGACGCGCTCGTCAAACCGGACCATACCACTTCTGACCACCTTCTCCTTGTCCTGGCTATATAGCAGATAAGCCGTAGATCGCTCTTCGTGTCCCACGTAGATCAAGGGAGTAGCCCGATCAGCCAGTTTGGAACGCAGACTCGCGTCGATGAAAGCATACGCACGACAACCAAACACTCGTAGCACAGACAGATCGTACTTCTGGTTCAGCACCTGCAAGCTGGACTGCATACCCAGCCCAGCCTTGCAAAGTCGATTGATAAGGTACACAGCGTGCCTCATAGCCAAAGGCCACATAGTCGCGGGCAAACCAGCAGTCGCCAACATAGCCCTCGCCTTCGTGTGCAAAAACTTGTTCATCGTCTCCGCCCTAGCATTGTTCTCGTGTAAGTACGGTGACGTCGTCCTCTGCACAATAGCATTGTCCTCACAGTACTTCTTGGTCTTTCCAGACACGATGGTAGAGTCATTGTCGGAGTGCAACACCAGCACGTCCAAGTCGTACACCACCTGCTCAACACGAGTCTCCTCCTCAAGGAACACTCGCCCAGTCGCCCTCACCATTTTGCGATAGTCCTCCAGAGCGTCGACATACTCCAGCTTCTGTTTCCATACATAGAAGTGACACACGTCTGAAAAGTCATCCACGTGAATGGTATACCCACGATAACCTTTTGTAGATGTCACGAACGGTCCACCATGGTCAGTGAACGTCAGCTGCCCCATCTTGACGGACACCTCCCTCTTGTCCACCACCTTTCGTACAGACTTCGGGACCCTTCCCCTATCTGTCGTCTGTGATGGCCTCTTCGGCGCCGCCACCTGGCACGCCATACAGTTCACCGAACAGCTCAGTACATCGCTGTTCCTCAATTCCTCAGAGTTGACCCCAAGGTCCAACCCCTGAAGGTCCATGACCTCCACATACTTGTCACAAGCATGACCAAGCCTGAGATGTGCAACAACCTTCACGTCCACCCTCGGGACCACATACTGATCAAGATACAGCACAACCACTGGCCACGGAGTCCCCTGGATAAACACACGACCAGGCTCGGACTCCTCCAGCTCAGACACGTTATAGCACTGATCCGTTCTCGCTGAGAATATCACGCTGCCCTTCGAGTATACGTGCAACTCCTCAAACTTCGTCGTCAGACTCCACCACGCAGCATTTGGCTTGTACGGCACCACAAGCATAAACTTCGTGTTCACGGGGTCCTTAGGAAAGTCCATGAGTATCTTGGTCAGCAGTCTCTCAATGAACATATCGTCGTACGGTGGATTACCCCAGAAGCTTCGTCCCGTCAGACAATGAAGAAACACCGAGTTTACCAACGAGTAGTACTCGCTCACCTGCCGATTGTGCTCGTCAGCACACATATCCAGATGAAAGGGCCCCTTCTCAATGTTCCACCTCTGGAACTCGGTGAACTTCCAGTTGCATTTGTCCCTCACCGGACTACTCTTCTTCTTGCCGCACTCCACCCCCGGCAGCGCAGCCTCCTGTACGACAACCTCAGGTAAAACATACACGTTCCCCTTTCTGCAGACGTCGTACTCGAACAGATTCTTCTTGTCCTTCAGTACACGGTCCCCAAACTGTGCATACAGACCGTACTTGTCCTCCAGGCTCACCGCGGATACCAGATTGAAGGGGGACTCAGGCACATACTGAGCCTCCACCAGCAGCACGTCAGCCTTCTTCGTCACCCGATTCCACAAGGTAATATACCCACGGCCTCCCCCACGAGACGTCGTCACCTCTCCAGCCATGACCTTGAACGCCACCGCTGATGACGCGTTCACCTGAGCGCCCTCAAACATAGACAGGTCATTAAAAATAGACCTCGTGGCCATGCTATCAAAATACAGCTCTCTCTCAGAGTCTACCACAGTTGCTGCACACAGGTCTTCCTCATGCACCGAGTCCTCATAGTACTCATTCTGCACCAGTGCGTCATTCTCCTTGTCTCTGTCGTACACACCGTACACCCAGGTGTCCTCCAATACCTCACCAGTGTATACTACCTTCTGGTTTGCCACTGTAGCGACCACCGGACAGGCAACATGAACTTCTTCATGATTCTCCAAGCTCCACAGCTCCTCCGCAGAAACTTCCGTACGACGCGACCTCGCTGAACTCGATGAAGGTCCATTCTCCACCGTCGCTGCTACCGCGTCAGGTGACTTCTTCGCCGCGATTTTCTTCAGCCTCCGCGCATAGTTCTCACGAACCCCTTTCTCCTTAGCAGGATTGAGCTTGATGAACTCCTCCATACCTGCCGGGTTGCTTATCCAGCACTTCTCTGCAGAGTGTACACCAGAGCACGTAGGACATATCAATTTCTTCCCGTCATTGAACCTCTTCTCCTCGCTCTGCCTCCTTCTGTCCGCAACCAGTGCTCTTGCCACTGCAACAGTCTCCTCGTCCACAGTAGCTCCCACAATACTCGATGAATGAACCGCCGATTGCTGTACGACATTCACATAAAAATACTCAGACCTCTGCATAAGCATATCAAACGAAGGACGTCGTTCCTTACTGATATCCGCAACCACCTGCGAATACTCTATAGGCATAGCCGCAACAGCCAGAGCAGTCACCAGCACCTCGACAGTTGTCGGGTCAAGCTTCGCACCCCCATAGTTGGCCACTGAGCACATAACGTCACCAAAATATCCCAACTGCTTCACCGGGTCCTCATTGGCGTTCACCGACAGCTTGCATAGCTTCTTCATTGAGCCCGCGAGTTGACCAAACAGCTGCGGCTCCACTTTGCACTTCAGTTTCCTGAACGCCTTCAACCCGTCATTACCACAGCGTCGTACAACGTCAAAGGCGTCCCCAGCTGTCACCTGCTTCAAAATAGCTGACAAAATTGTACTGGCCATACTCGCAGAACCAGGCACAGTAATATAACTGCCGCTGTCGTCAAAGACCTCTTCAAAAACGTCCTCGTCCTCTGCCTGTAACGCATGCTTGTCTTCTGCCCGTGATGAAAGCTTCTCCTCTGCAGCTGTGTTGCCATATCCTCTCGATTTAGGCATAAACAAGTTCAGTCCTTTGATATCTGCAATATCTGACACTTGATAGTCGCACACTAGTTCTAGCAGCTCAGGATAAAACGTGACTGCTGACTCTAACTGTGTCTTAAATTGTACCCAGGACTCATACTGATTCCTCTCTGTACCCGTGTACTTCGTCGTACCCAACAACTTCACAACGCACTGAACTGTCTTCTGTGCGTTGGCAGTGCTCATTGCACCCGACGCAGCTTCTTCATTCTCTGTCGATTTCCCAGACTCCTTCTTTTCTGAAATCAAAGCATGAATTGTCGCTTCCATTGATTTCATAAAACTAGCCTGCTGCTCTACCAATTCCTGAAGCTGCGATTCCCGCGTAGGATACTTTCCTTTCCCCGCGTCCGCCATGACGGCTGTATCTACACTATCAGACCTATATCAGGCCCATAACCTAGGATAATCAACTTCTACTAACTTCATATATCAAGTAGAAAGTGTACGAACACACACTCATACGCACACACACTGTTGATTGATTTAAACTGATAAGAGTGTTTGTTCGTTACACACAGTGCTTATATCACATAGCACTGTTCAAGTGCTCACTGTTACTCAGTCATAGCTACTTCTATACTCGTACTAGTACTCTTGTGTTCTGTGACAGATACTGTATACTTTTGAATTGATCTTCTGTCTCTTGTAATCTCATTGTCATCATTGTTCTGTTCACCTTTACACACAGTACTGTACTCTGTCATACTGTCATACAGTCATACTGTCATACAGTCATACTGTCATTGAATTTGTACTTTTGAGCTCTCTGTCTTTAACACTGTCTCAGAGTCTACAGTTTTCCTAGGGGGCACCGGGATATGCAAGGAGCGTGGACGATTTGTGAGGGCAGATACCGGGAAGCGGGGATGGAGAACAGCTGTGGGGGGATGGCGGGGGAAGGGATTTGTGGAAGAGCCGTGGTGGAAGGATGCAGCGAAGTGTGGCGATGGAAGGGTAGTGTGGGGCAGGTAGGGAGAAGGAGAAGCGGGGTTGGAAGAGACATCCAGGAATAGGCAGGGAGAAGGGGCGAGCGGGAAGTCCCTATACACAGACAGGAGCGAGGGATTGGGGGAGGAGAGGGGAGAGATGCTGTGCCAGGGACTTATTCCTGACCATTGCAATGAAGCGGAGTGGTTTCGACCCACCCCCGCCTGCTAAACCCAAGATACATTTGACGGTGTGCATCCCATCTGCCAACCTCCGATGCATCTGACGGTGGGCGTCCCAACGGGAAGCTCGATCCTGCACATGTTTTGTGATCACGCGGCTGCACTATACACCCACTCGAGCGCTGTGAGAACAGGCGTCGCCCAGATTGGGCAGTTCATTCTCAGATTTCAACGGCACCCTTTGCAGAGGGGCTGACACCGAGGCTCGCGGTCTCCGGGTCTTTCACGCTGCAGTCGCGCCTGACGGGGTGGCGAGTGCCGGCTGGGTAGGTGATGCCGCGGAGGTGGTGGGACGCCATCTTCGCGGCGCATGGGTGCGCGGTGAACGTCCCCGTGCGCGCGCTCTTCGAGAAGAGGCAGTACCACAAGGCCACCTTCTTCCCTTACATCTGCAAGCAGCACCGCCGCCCGTGAGGCCTGCACCCTGCACCTTGTTTTCCTGAGAGATGGCAGCGCCGCCTGTCCTGAAGTGCTCAAGCGACCTTTGCGTGCCTTGCGAGCTGCATTGCCAACCGCAAGTCCCCAGTCCATGGCATCCTCAAGCAAATCCGTGGCGGAGCATTTTGCGGCCCTCGCGACCTGGATGGCAGCACCAGCACGCTTCCGCGCCATCGCGCGTGAGCTGCAGGAGGGCTCTGCCCGGCGCCATCGAAGTCAGCTGAGCAAGGCGGTGAAAACTCGGTGCGGAGTATGACGAGGTGCAAGGCGCACAAAGGCTCGTGTCAGCACAAGTCATGTCCCTAACAGATACTTTATTTACAGAATCCTGCCACCGTAGATTATGCCTGAAGTAGTTTTTGCAACAGGCAGTACATGCGATTTGGTGGGTGATACAGTGGAATCATTAACGGCGAAATGGGATCACGGGAGGTCATTGAGGCGCGCGGTGCCGTGTCCAAAGCAGACCCGTGTCCAAAGAGTGCCTGCCGGCTGTCCTGGAGGCGGGGGCGTGTGTCTCAAAGAACGGGTGCGATTGCCTTCTATCCGGACTCTGTCGCCCCGCCCCCTCGCAGTGGAGCTGCAAAAGCTGATTGGCTCCGGGCGGTCATGCTCAGTGCTGTGCAGCCCTTGACGGGATATTGCTCCTGTTGTAGTGCTGTACGAAAGGTTTGATCAAGCTAGCATTTGGCAGCTTCTGAAAAGAAGCTGATCGAAAACAAGGTGGCTATATCACATCCAAATGCCGGTTGCTTCATCTTGAGTTGCTTGCATTATATTAAATGAAAGAATAGGAGGAACCATTTGGAGAGATCCGCACGTCTTTCGAGATAGGTCCGCGAACATCGGCACGATTTCAGGGATACGCTATTGTGTGCAGGGGCAACGTTGGAGGAAGATGCGAAGCGGCCATGGTGGTCTTTGAGTCCGCGTGCCATGAGCAATAATCTACGATGCCGGAACACTTTTTCATGGATGATCGTTATGGCGCAAGAAACACCGTTGCGCACGGATGCTACACGCAGGAGAGCAAATTTCAGATTGTCGACTTCGAATGTCCTCATATCACAGCAGGCATTCTCTATGCACGGTCGTCATAGCCCAGGGTGCGGAGGCTCCGTTGGGACTATGATTCATTCGTTACAAAACTCGGCACAGTTTCTGTCTCAGGCCGTGGGTCTGCCTCTTGTTTGTCACACGTGGTATGAGGAAAGCGTAGGCAGAGCTTACCCATGTTCGCCATGTCCATTTCACAAAGATATGTAAATACTGTTAATGTTTTGGTTGGTAGTCAAGTCGATGCCTGTGAGTATACGGTGTGCTATGCAGTAAACTTGGGGCTATTGAACTTGGATGGTATCGACGTGGCACCTGTATGCTATATCGGAGGTCGTTGTTTGTGAAATGGCGCGGTGACAAAACATTATTTTGTAATTGAGCTAAACGGCCGGCAGCCTGCATCTTCACCGATGCTGGGGCGCACCGCATGCTGGGTGGAAAATTTACGTTCAACCATTAAAGGTAATGCGCGTGTGTGTGCATCACTTGCAAGGTGGCGATCAAAGTTGTGTAGTTGTACATGATTTAGCAGATATACACACATTTGGTGCATGAAGTCATTGGAATTTGTCTGGAAGTATGATACACAGGGTGATACAATGCCTGCAATCGCTCGTGTACCAAGTTAGACAAACGTTTTCGCTTATGAAAAAAAGGGTACAGTAGTTAATCTATTTGCATCTGTAAACCATTCCCAAAGGTACATTGTAGGCCCGTTTATAAGCAACAGTCCTTTTCAATCCAGCGGCTGCAAAATAAGCAATTTGCGTATGTATACACTCCTGCTAAATATGAAGGGCACTAGAAATGCAGCGCTGATTGCTTAATACACGGTTGCTTCAACACGGGTCCGCACTATATGCTAGGCATTACTTGGGCAACAGAGTACACCATCGGCCAGAGAAGTAGGCCAATGACTACATCCATATATTCCACACGTGCCGACACCGATCAACGTTCCTGCTTCTTCATACACTTGGCCTTTGCAAGTACCTTGAGTGCAACTAGTACCACAACACACTGGCTCAGATCCCCACCCAGTTTGTGGACAACCGAGTTGTACCATATCCTCTTCTCCTATCATATTGTCACAAGGCAAAACACCGGAAGGTGTGGCGTGCGGAAGTGCGCTAACGTAGCTTCCGTTCAAGTGAGGGTCGTGGCAAGAGCTTCGTGATATCGGTCTTCGCAGTTCACTGATAGAGCCATTGATACCGCATATGTGCCAACCACTACCACACAAACCATTCGCCGAGTGAGAATGTGTCGCACGAAGGTTTGAATCATACCAAGACCCTACACAAAAGCGCCCATTGCCTATCACCCAACAGTTTGTAGGGATTTACATACTACTTTCGTTAGATACCGGAGTAGGAACGATAGTCGCGACATCGGCGCTCTCGAGCCTGTCAACCTTATCCTCCAAATTTTTCACTCTTTCCGCAAGCGCAAGAACCTCGTTGATTGCTACAACTGTCTCACCAGCGACGTAGAGCCCATCCTTGTGAGTCAGCGTCAAACTCTCCGTCAACCCCTGTCCAGTGATGTTCGTGAACACACGGAACCCTTCGTGAGCAGCAATAGTGCTCGAGTAATACGGGTCATCGAAAACATCACGCATCCGAAAGTCTTGCTCAACAAACTCCTGCTTCTCACCCGCTGCACTAACTACAGCAGTCCCAACGAATGCATACAAATTTGCCAAATACATACGCGCCATGTCCTGCACGCGACTGAACGAAAACTTCGTATGAAATAAAGAAAACTTCTCCAAGCGTGTAACGAAAAGTTTGACAGCAGCCCTTTAGGAATTGCCGAAAGTAAGAAGTTATATATCGGGACTGTCCCCGTATCCTGAGGTGTGGCGGCGTTGATTGTGCTCTCTTTCCAGCGACTGCACGCCAACTTCGGATGCGACCAACAGATACGTTCCCGATTAGGTAAAGAATACTCCTACCACAATTTCCTGTTAAGATTGCCTAAATGAATGATATACATCGTTCTGAAAATGAACGGTCTTCGTACACGGAGCTGCGCTACTCTTTTCTGTCAGGCGGAGAAAGAGGATAAGACAAGACAAGAGGGTGGTGTGCCATCTCGTTCGTAACCTGCGTCGTTTTGTGTGTAACCTGTGGCATCTCGATCGCGACCTGTGTCATCTCCATCGGGACCTATGCCATCTCGATCGCGACCTATGTTATCTCGATCGCGACCTATGTCATCTCGGTCGTCATCTGTGATCTCGAGCGTATCCTATCATAGCAAGCGAATGAATATAACCATAGCATAACACTTACAAAACATTGTAGTAATTTAGAATAACGGAAAAAAGTCTTTTTGCATCCATTTTGTAATCCAAAACATGTCATTTATAGATTAGAATGATTATGAATTCATATGTAAGAACGAAATTTCACAAATGTAATATTCATATATTTTTTTGCAAAGATCGGAGGCAAAGTGCTTTCCATAGAAATGAAATATATGTGTTGGATCAACAATGGTAGACAAACTCTTACCAATAGCACATCTCACAAAAATCCACATTCTTCCAAGGAGTATTTGAGCAAAAAGATTTGGTAAAACATAAAGAGTGTTTTCGTGTGGATTAACAACATACCTTACCATACAAAAATACGGTTTCAAAATATCGATATTCAATATAATGTGATCGATAATAAAACCAACATTCATACAAAAGTCTTTTCGGAATTTGAAAGAGTTTTTCTTATATCTACCATAATAACTTGTCGGCATGGAATCCATTAGAACCTTTCACAAGTCTACCTTTATTATGTCTTAGCTTGTAAAGTCTTCTTCTTTTTTGTGCATACTCAATTCCTTTTGACTTGATATAAGATGGATAGTCTAACATTCCACAAGCACCAATACTAGCAAATTTCTTACCGGATTTCTTATCAAAGACATCTAATTTCTTGTTATTAATTGTGGAAAGCTTTACTAAAACAATTATTTTTTTTTGCGTTTTTTTTTTCGTATGTTCACTTTTTGTGTAATTACAAGTCATTTTATAATAACTATGAAAATATTAGAAGTCTTTTGTGGAACAAAATCTTTTTCAAACGAGGTAAAAGAATGTACGCAAATTCTGAAATCATCACTCTAGACCTTCTTCAAAAGCATAATCCAACGTTACAATGTGATATACTTGAATGGAATTACAAAGAAAAGTATTTTCCAAAAGATTATGATATAATTTGGGCTAGTCCACCTTGCACCGAATATTCCAAAGCTCATAGAAGAAAACCTAGGAATCTATATTTGGCCGACAACATAGTGAAAAGAACCATTGAAATCACAAATTTCTTTGAACCCGCCTATTGGTTTATTGAAAATCCTGTCGACGGTGGTTTGTTACACCATAGAGACTTTATGATTCCATTATGTAGGTATAAGCACACTTGTTGTTATTGTAGATATGGTTTTCCATGTAGAAAAATGACCAATATATGGACAAATATGAAATATTTAAATTTGAAAATATGTGATAAAATTTCACCGTGCGATTTCAAACAAATGTATGGAAAACATCCTTATAACGCCCAACGTACACAATCATCAAATTCTAAAGACAATATAGGTGTGAATGATGCTTATGTAATACCACCAATATTATTGAAAGAATTGATAAAAGATTTACATTGTAGGGACAATAAATTCATCGAAATTCCTACGAAATGCTGATGGATGATTTTGTTTCTTATGTGGATCAATAAACAAAAAGTCGTGTGGGTTTTGAATAGACTTTTTATATACATCATCAAATACTTTTTTTGACATTTCACCGGCACATTCTTCGGAAATACAATCAATTTCTTTCATATTTTTGTTACGAAATAGCAACACGCTCGTGTGCATCACTCCAAACTGGGTATCGGACGTGCTCTCGAAACAATTCAGAACCTCTAGGGATTAGTTAATTTAATATGCCGTTCGTTCATCCAAATAACTGGCCAGTTGGTTTAGGGTTTACATGTGTTTCGTTCGTTATATTTATTCGGTGAGATGCTGCCCATAAATCTTAGTTGTTGCTAGAAGCTCATTTTTGCGACTGTGTATTTAGACACGCACGACAAGCATACGCGGTGTGTGTGTGTGTGTGTGTGCTGTGTGTCTGGATGTTCTCCCTGCGGTGGGTAATACAATCGTGATGAGGTATTCCGGGGCCTGCTCTATAGTCGGCGGCGGTGCTTGACAAGCATGTGCATACGGTAGCATGTCGGGGATGATGAGTATGCACGGTGTGTCACGGGGAAAATGGCGTCCGGCGCAAGCCAAGTATGCTGCGCCAGAAAAATATGGAAATTTGTGGAAAGCTAAAGGATTGGGGGCAGATCGGAGGCCCGGAATTAGATTACTGGCTGCTGGGGTGGCGATCAGAACTACGAGATGGGCGCGGGCGAACATTTACAGCGTTTCAGATTTAAGATGGAGCTCATTTCGAGTTAAGATGGTTGTCATCTTGCGTGCCCTCGTGGCGTTAAGATACCGATTAATTGAACCAATTATCACGCTCAGATCTTGTTAGGATAGAAATGCACGGAAATAGGTAGCCACATGGGGTGAGCAATTGTCGATACTCCTACCCTCCATGACCATATGCAGACCATACATGGTATGCCCACCCACTCCAAACACTATGCGAACAATATGAGCGGTGGTTTAAGTGAGGTGAGGGGCTAACCGAAGATCGGAGCTGAGGTGTGCACGCCATGCAGAAAAAAAACAGCCGCGAAAATTAATCTATATCGGCACAACCGTAATGTGGTTTAAAACTGCTTCAGCATATTTATAAATCAATATGAATGTACAAGGTCATTTGAATAGGCAAGCTCAAGCTTGCACTTTTTTATTTTGAGATCTGCTTTCTTCAATATCTCCTGTGTAAGCAAAGTACCCAAACATCTGTATCATCGCAATCAACGATGGCGCCAAATCTGACCATAGCCTGCATTCAATGAAAGTACGCAGCATGTGCTGTTTTGGCATTGACGATCCCGAGTGTACAAAAGAAACGAAATACGCACACGGTCACCACATTATTTTGCATGCTAAATGGCAGCCAACCAAAGTTAAAAAGCATAGCCGGTCTATGCTTTGTGGGGCAAGGCAAATGTGCGAGTGGAAGATTCGCAGGCGCCGCAGAGACATGTTAGATGAAACCGCACATAGACAGTCAACGACGGAGGAGGAAAATTGCAAGATAAACGGAGATGGGTAAAGGGGGCCATTTATTGTGAGGCAAGCACCTTCCCGGAAGGATGAATGTCATCCACATTCCTTGGGCTTGCCCCACCTCCCACATTAGCTTCATTCTGCACGCCGCACTCGCCAAACATGGGCTGAACGGTAGGAGGTGCACGAAGCCAGCCCACCAGCCTTGGATAAGAAGTGCATACATGAACAGGGTGGGGGCGCGCCAACATACCACACACTCAGAGACATGAGGAGGGCCCGAAGGTCCAACTACCCCATCACGCAAATCACAACAAGAGTATACTCAGTGTCCAATCACTCATGACATGCAACATGCACTCCAAACATTATGGCAAGTGAGGGATCTGCCCACAACCCTTATCCATATCCGGCCGGTGAGACACGGACCTAGCCGAAAGAAGCCTGAACACTGCCAGACAAGCCGCATGCATTGGGATTGATATGTGGGGAACTCGCTCATTCATTTCGAGAGGCAGAACGGTCGCGGCGGCAATCGTCCAGACAAAACCCTGACCGTCCGGATTTGGATCGGGCTTCGTCGCTTAGGGCTCTGGCGAGCCTTAAGCACCTCACCCTGCCCTCTCTCGTAAGATGCATATCATGTAAGTAATCATCAGAGTTGAAAGTTTACAGATGATATCATTGATATATGTTTACGTTCTACTTCTTCTGGTGCTGGCTGGAATGAGGCAGCGCCAAAGATCCACTCGAACTTTGAGATCCTAAACTGAACCCAAACCGCACGCGCATCACCTATCTGGTAATCATTTTCAAGACGCGGCATCGCACGCCATTCTACTCGACAAATCTATCCTATTCACTTGTCTGTAGCATGTAGTGTTGTGCCGTGCACTCTAGCGCACACGTGCAACATAAATTCCCAGCTAGGTCACGCGCTTGGGGTTCGGGTGGGGTTCGGGTGCCAAAAGTTCGAGGGGATGCTCGGCGCTGGCTCGAAGGAGCTAGCGCCACAAGATGTACATATCAGCTTTGTGTTTTAGAAAAGTTTTTGCTGTTCAACATCCCTAATGATCATTTCTGTCACATTTGGGTATTAAAGAGTGCAGGTCGAGGTGCTCAAAGGCAGCAGCCTCGCTCCCGCCCGCTCGGGGTCAACCCAAACCCTGACTCGTGTGACCATCGATCCACATTCGGACGGTGCTGGCTTCATCTTAACCTCATGCATTGACTTTGAGTGAGTTCTCCATATGTTTATCCTGTCGTACCACACGGCACAGGTGATGGGCTCACCAAGCGATGCCGCCCGTCAACCAATGCAGCAGTAAAGGTGCACTGGGCAAAGGAATATGACCGGCTCCCCATTACTCGTTCCTCACACACAACAGATAGCATCGGTCTCCGTATTTGCGCGGTGAACACACTTAGAGACGTGAGGAGCGCCCAAACACCCAACCACCACATCAAGAAAATCACAACCAGAGCTTGCTTGGTATCTAATCACTCGTGCACGTTACAGCTGTGCCCAGCCAAAGGTAGCTGGCGCAGGGCTGGTGGAGGGGGTGTAAGAGGAGGCATAAACCCCAACATGGATCATGGGGAGGGGGCTGGCCGGGAGGAGGTGGGGAGGTTGGCGCTGTTGGACAGCGCTTGGAAGGACGCGTTTGAGGAGAGGGACTATGCTCTAAACCGTTCTTAGGAAATTGAGCACATGTTCAAGATGGCAAGACGCAACGGTCTGGGGGAAGGCAGCCTGGGCAGTCCGGCCAGGTTTCCGGCGGGGCCGGCGAGGCAGCAAGGAGGACATTGCGGCTCTTGGAGAGCATGGAGGATGCGCAGCGAGAAGCGGAGAGTCGACGGATGGCGGGGGGTCAAGGACAAGGTACCACTGAGGCTCGGTCTCTGGAGGTGTCCTTGGGCGCAAGCAGGACCGGCCAAGCAGCCTTGTCTCAGCGCCTGAGCATGCAGGATATGTTGCCGGAGTGGGCAGATCTCTTGTTGCCGGGCCCAGAGCGCGGGGGCTGGACTCAGGGGCAAAGTAGGGCCTCAGCAGAGTTGCCGACGTCCTTGGCCCAAAAAGGGGTGGCCGATTTGATGGGGGCAAGCAGGCGGGTGACTCAGCTTCTTGAGGAGGATGTTGGCACAGGGCAAACTAGTTGGGAGGGTGCTGAGCGAGGTGCGGGTAGAAGGGTGTCAGGTGGAGTTGAGGGGACACATGCCGCCCCCCTCAGAGCCCGGGGGGGGCATCCCGGCAGCGATAACCACTTTCAGCAGGTCGCGCAGCAACATGCAACATCTCACCAGCTTCCCTGTCCATTTGGCGAGGTTGATGGCTGTGCCGGAACTAACCGTGATGAACAGTTGTTGGGAAGGCGACGACCAGCTGGTAAACTATCGGCCACCGGGAGGGCTTGGGACACTCAGGCATCTGTGGGGATGGAACCCCAAGTAGGAACAGCGCAGAACAACAGTTGCACTGCAAGTGTGGAGCGCATCACTCAGGACCACAGGTTACCCACGATGTCCAGCGCAGGGGCTTCGTTCCCATAGAGGTGGTGTTGGGGGTAGGGGGTTGCAAGTGCAGATGGGAGGCGGGCGCGCGAGGTCAGAAGGAGGCATTTCGGTCTATCATTCGCAGGCCCTCAGGGCAGACCTTTGGAACACCGGGTTTGTGGATGGCGGACAAGCTCTCTTGAGGGCAGGCTTTCGGGCAGGCAGGGAGAAAGGGTGGTGGCTCTGAGCGCAGGCTTGCTGGTGGGGAGATGGCTTGGGCAGCTCAGAGGGTGGCAGAGGTGAATTGGCTTTAGAGACACCGCAGCAGTGCGATCGCAGAGGTGTCCAGGTGGCCCATCGAGGGTTAGTGGGTCCCCTCCTCCACTCGCAAGCTCCGGGAAATCCGGAGAAGTGTCTCAAAGTGTGCTGAATCCTTTGATCCCTGGTGTGGGTACATCGTGCAGCAATCTTCGGTGGCTGCGTGGTGCCAAAGGAATCGGTGCAAGGGTAAGCTACCCACTGACACCACCAGACAAGCAGCACAGCTGATAGCTTGGCCCGTAGGCATGCATCATTGCCAGGTGTGTCATACGTGACGCGCCAACACCCGGGTCACAGAGCAAAATTAATGTGTTCTGGTGGAATGCCCTCTGGCGGCTCAATACATTTGAATAGCATGGATAATTATGGGAAGCAAAAAGCAGCTTCGGGCACCGCGGTGCATCCCACACAAATCAAGGGAAGACACAGAGTGTGGCTGCCGCAACCCCCTTCCTCTCCTTGAAGCAGAGGTAGACAAGTTTACCGTGTTCCTCAAGAGGCAGTGCCCACCATAAGGGACCATAAAGACAGCCTCAATCCACTACCCACTTCCACCCAGCGGTCGCCCCCATTCATAACAAGGTCCCCGTACCCCAGAATCAAATTCGTGCACACCAGCCCGCCAGCGAGTGCTCGGTCCGTCAAGCACTGCGGCCAATGAGAGGAAACACTTTAGACAAAAGTCCACTATGCTGTTCAAGAGTGCGTGCCAAAAATGAACATGGCAGCACCAGCCGACACGTCAGCCGCCAGGCTCTGCGCACGAGGCAAACAACATAGCGATACCAACGGATGGTTCCAAGGGCGCGGATGATGCGCAAAGGGCGCCCGAGGCACCCCTGGACACGCCATCGTCCCTCTCATTAACAGTGAGGCGTCAGTGGTGCGCTGCCGCCTGGGAGCTGGTGGTTGCGCTGCACCTCACTTCAGGCCCTGGACAAGAGCTGACGCATGTATTCCATCCCTATTGTGGCCCGTGGCCAAGCGTGGACCACCACCGCACGTGCTAGCCGGGCATTCGTCCGAGCTGCCTGTCATATGCTCTGACACGGGCCGGGCATGGGCATGGCCTGTCACTGCGGCCGCTGCGTACTTTGCTGAAGCTGCTCACATTCACGGAACCGTAGACCCCCTTTCTTCCGCGTCTCTTGGCCTGCCTCTCCAACCTCTGTCTCTGGCCTTTGGTGCCGGTCAGGCCCTCCTCGTACTTGTCCACCATCCTCTCATGCTCCCTTTGCAATCCGCCCCTCCCCCATTCTGCTAAGCCAATCCGCTGACCTCTCCCAACCTCCACGAGGGCTCGGCATCCGGGGGTTCACCTTTGCTTCATATGGCAGCGCTTGCGGGCGTCCAGGATCCAGACCTCATCCTGCTGCTTACTTCTTTCGACGGCCTGTTGCTGAAGCTCCATCTTCGTGCGCTTTGCCTCCAGCCACTCCTGCTCCCTCACTGCTGGAGCGTTTAATTTGGAGCGTGGGCGTCCTCATCGTTCACAGGGTGTGGCAGAGACCTTGTAGAGTAAGCGAATCGGCATGCCGCGAGAGGGGGCAGCGCCAGAGTGTACTGATGAGGCTACCCTCACTCCCGTACGCGCGCGCGCGATGGAACAACTGCGTACCGGACCACCAACGGGTGTACACCACCGAAACTTTGTGATTGGTGCACTGGAAGTGTCCACCACGTGGTGGATGCCTGAGCCCACAGTCTGCGCATAATATATAATACACGAACGCGGAGAGGTTAAAGGGAGACCACCTTGTGGAAGCCTGTCATGTTTTTCCAGGATTGTCTTTGATGACTCATCGTCTGTGCTTGGCTCCCCCCCCCGCACCCCTCACCCCTCACTTATCCACAGGGCGCTCTTAGGGAAGCGTGCCTCGATCGCCTTCGACACCCTCATTTTCCTCACAGGGATGTCCTCGGGCCGATAGAAAGCGCCCCGAGACGACTCACACACTGCCCAGCACACTGCTTTCTGTTCTCTGCGGAGACACTCGCGTATCGCACAAACAAACCCTTCGAGATGACTGGCGATCCCTGGGGCCGCAAAGATATACTGGGGGGAAATGTGCGAGCATGCCGAGAGGGCGCTCTGCACAGTGCGCGTACCTCCCTGGCCAGCTGCCGTTGCTTGACTCTCAGTGCTGCTCCGATGACTCCGTCCTCCATCAGTTCAAGCTTCTCAAGGCTGCGCCGCTCATCCTGTGAGCCAAACACGAACCAAGCAAGCGCTTCACGTCTCGCACCACCGCTCACTTGCCGAGACTCCCTCTCCTTATCTGCTCCCTGTCTGTTTTGCTCACAGTCCCATCGTGCAGAAGAAGCAGGGTATCAACAGCATACTCTTATGACGCCTACAGCCAATGAGAGGGAGGACAGGCGCGGCCCCGGCGCAGGTCTACCACAAGGCAACAAGAGGCACCTCAGATGGAAAGGAATTAGCAGCTGCTTTTGCTTCATCCGAGTGGCCCTCTTGCCGCGCAGCATCTTGGCGCGCGGAATTTTGGGACGCTTGTGGATGTTGCGCTGGCGCGGACGCATGCTCCGTGGTGTGCTTGGCGGCAGCTCCCTGGGCCAACTCTCGGGGGCTGTCCCCTTCAGCTCTTGGCGAACCACTGCCACTGCTGGGAGCTGGCACGCGGGCAAACGCTGGCATCCCAATGTGCATGCCGCCGCGGCGAGACAGGGAACTCTGCAGGATTTTCCGCACATCTGCACGCACCCACCCAACCCCGCGCCCTCACTCCTTCTCCGCCGCTTCCTTCGCCCGCGCCCTGCCATCCCCAGTCCCGCATCCGAGTCCTCCCCGTGCCAACCCCCAGGTCCAGACCCTCGTCCCGGATCCGTGCTGGAAGATGGTAGGAGCCTCGACGCAGCGTGAATGGCTCATCTCCAAGAGTAGTGCTGAGATCCCGCAGGAGTGAGATACGATGAAATGTCGGACTTCTCGGGGCTCGAGCAAATCTCAGAGAAAATACGGTTGCCTGTTCGGAAGACTAAAATTGACAAGTCCTTTCATGTCTATTCCAAAATAGCAGGCACTCTACTTTTATGTACTGCACTTGTACAGTCCGAACGCATTTACTTGCTTATATAAAAGGTGATAAAGGGTTTCAAGGCACGTGGGCGCTTTATCACTGATATAAAACGCTCGAAAGAGTCGCCCGAGTGACACGCGTACAACACAGTCACACACAACCACAGCCGCAGATGAACGATCTGGTGACAGATAATGCTCGATTCTGCTACTGCCATTTTTCCTGCTCGACGACTGATGACAGACCCTCCTGCGAGGGCAGATGATGCATGTTTTTCGAGACTTTTCTCGAGACCCTAGAACTCTGATATCTCATAATTGTCGTCTTTCTTTCTTTGCACGAAAAAAAGCGATCGACTGGGGACAGTGACAACAGAAGAATCCGACTCGCTAACGACTGGTGTAACCATCAACATGAGGGATCGTGCGGCCGTGGAGCACGATGCACTCCGCATCATGAGGGATCGTGCGGCCGTGGAGCACGACGCGCTCCGCATCATGATACACTCCGCCAGTGCCCTGAACAGAAAGTCCGTAGGTGCCCAAATTCTGGCCAAGTTTCGGTGTGGGGAAGCCAGGACCATACAGGCTGGCGGATGGGCGCACCCTGCAGGGTGGTCAGGATGGGAGGCGTCTCGTGTGTCACGACACCGTCAGCAAGAACGCATGCGTGACTGCTCTGATACCATCGCTGCACACTCCTGTAGTCCTCGGCCGCTCGCTGACCCCCCGCCTTCCGCTCGGCACCCCTCCCCGCAGAGCCTCCCTCGCCCCTCTGTGGGCGTGGTCTTGTCGGGGCCGCCTCGGTGATCCCGATCGTGGCGGCCGCCTCCCTAGTGCTCCGGGCACTGTAGCTCTCTGTGAGCGCATCAAGCTCGGCACTTCTCCGCACCCGTGCACGCAATCGCTCTGTTCGGGCAGGAGTCCCTGCGGGGTCCATCTCAGCTGAGGGGCGGTGCCCCCCGCCCACACCCCCGGGCATCCCTGAGACCCCCAAAGCCAGCACCTGCGGAGATCAAGACAGTGGCCGCTCGGGCGCTCCGGAGTGTGCGCCCACGACCATTCAAAACCATTCCCATATCGAGGGCAGACCAATACCCGCTGCAAAGTGTCTATTGAGCTTAGGTAGCAGTGGGGTCGCCGGCTGTCTTGAAGCATGCGTCGATGCAGGCGGCTGGTGGCGTTTCAATAAATTCCATCTGGACGCAGAAGGCGGAAGGAGGCATCCGCTCTGCAACATGCGACTGGATGCGACAAGCAGATGCCTGACCTTACCTGCAGGTGGCGCGAGTCGCTGCGACCCGCCTGCAACACCGGCCTCCGATTTCGAGGTGGCAGATTGCAGGAGCTGCCCCCAGCGCACACCCACCATGTGATGAGCGCTCAAGGTCCGACGGGCGCCGAAATGCCACCACAAGTCGGAGGTCCTGTGCAAAACGGGGAAGCGCAGCGCATGGTGGTCGGGGCCCCAACCCGACAAGGTGGGGAGAGCAATGTGGCGCAGGCAGGAGTGGGAATCCTGCACCAAGGGCGAGGGGATCGTGCCGTGGCTTGGGGCATGTTGGTGCAGCAGGGGTGAGCCAAACGTGGTATACAAGGCACCTACGGGGGGGCAGATCGCAGTGCACATAGCATTAGCCCGTCAGTAACCTGCTGCTCACCATTTTTACATCTGGCACGTCTCCCTGCAATCTCTCCGCATCGCCAGCCCACGCCATCGCTCGTGCTGAGCCTGATGCCTCGTTCTCGCCCGATCCTTTGCTCGAATGTGCTGGCACCGGCCTGCCAGTCACAGACTCCGGCTGGAGGAGCTTGGCACGGGAATCCTGGACCGGGGTGGACTGGGATCCACTCGAAGTTGCTTCCACCGAGGTCGGCCCTCCTGGCACTTCGCCTTGAGACGCAGTGCGGTGCCGCGGGGAGCCGCCAGTGTCCGCCTCAGAAGAGGACTCCCCTCGAGCATTCGCCTGCGAGGCGCCAGTGTCCGCGGGAAGATGCGGCGGCACCGGCTGTAGCTCCGGCTCCGGGTCGTCGGCGCACACCCCTTGGCTCCCCCCCGTATGTGTGCGACCCTCGAAATCTGCAACGCGCCCGCGCCCACTCAATCGCTTCTTTGCAGCCACATCACAGCAGCCACAGCAGCCACGGCACTGTGAACACACCGCCCCAGCCGCAGCAATCGTGGCAACCAGGGAGCTGAAACGGCATCCGACCAAACAACACAGCATCGCAAGCGCACCGCTACAGTCGCGCATTAGCAAGGCATGGTGTAGTAATCGTGCTTCAGTAAATGTTACGTTGCACTCATATCACCGCAAAGAGTTCACGGCATTCACGCCGCAGCAGGTGCACCACTGTATTCACGCCACAGCAGGTGCACCACTGTATTCACGCCGCAGCAGGTGCACCACGGTATTCACGCCGCAGCAGGTGCACCACGGTATTCACGCCACAGCAGGTGCACCACTGCAATCACGTCGCAGCAGGTGCACCACTGTATTCACGCGGCAGCAGGTGCACCACTGTATTCACGCCGCAGCAGGTAGAAGGAGGATTGGAAGCATGAAGGACGCACCCGGCCGAGCGCCTGAGAGCAAGATCTGTGATGACGAGTCAGGGCCGGGGATCTGTGATGACGAGTCAGGGCCGAGGTTCTGTGATGACGTGTCAGGGCCGGGGAACGGCGGCGGGGTCGGAGACTGTGAGGACTTGCGGAATTGAGGCAGGGCAGGCTTGACAGGCTGGTGGACTCGAGTGCCGGGTTCCTTCTCCTTCGTCGCCAATCCTGCTGCGCTGCGGGCCTGCCTGTCCGCAGGCTTGCGGTACGGCCCGTAGGCGTCGCCGTATGTGTGCACGCTGCATCGGACCAGCCGCAACCAGCTCAGCACCGCTCTCCGAAACACAGGGTGGGCGGGTGGCAGGCCCGGAGACACCCAGCAGCTCACCACTGCTGGGAGCAGCCGAGGCAAGCTTCCGAGCTTGCTGCGGGAGACCGTACGTGCCGCTATGCACTCCACCACGCGTGACGTGCCCTTATGGATCGATGCCCACTTCAAACTGCCTTGGTACACCTTGCGGGCGAGACAGAGAGAGAGAACTCGTCAGGCGTGTGCTGAGCATGACAGCCTTCACGCTTTGTGCACGGCGTACCTGAGGAAGGTGCGCCTGCCGAGAAGGGTGCCGCCGGGTCCCTGCACATCCTTCCATCCCCGTCATCCTAGCACCGCCTAAGGAGCAATGCCAAGCTGCCGGGTGTACATGCACTCCTCTTGCTCCCGTTCTCGAAATGTCTTCCGCTGGTGCAAAAATGTGTGCTTGTGCAGGGATGTGGGATTTAGGACCGAGAGTATGGACTGCCGCCTGGTGCCTGGGGACAGGAGAATGGTCGCGGACGCAGCTCACCTTCGACGCCTCAGTATCCTCATTTGCAACGCTCCAGTCACCGTCCATGATTCTGGAAGGGCGAGGCTGCCACGTTGGGGACTTGGGGCGAGCGCGAGGGGGCTCGGACAGCTGGCCGCGGAGTTCTGGGGCTGAGGTGGACAACCCTGCAGCACGTGGCTGTGGGGTGCGCGGCGACCAGCCACCTGCGAGCGGAGGGTACCGTCTCCGCTGAGAGCCTCCATAATTTGGTCGGTTCGAACCACAGACCGCTTTCCAGGCTTGCAAAGCGCTGCCGCAGACTCTGAACCTTCTCCAGCAGCCATGAGTGCCTCTCGCAACCCGCCGGGAAGACGTTATCGTGATGGCTTAAGAGGACGCAACTTGCTTCGAGCTGTCAATAGTGCTTTCGGAACAACTCACCTGACCCCATTGCCGCTCCGGATGCTTTTGACGAGAAACCGCTGCAAGAATACGAAATGGGACCCCTTAGCGAGGGGCTGCTGCACAAGAGAAACCAACCATGAGATACGCATTTGTCCTGCATCTCGGGTAGCAGAAGGCTCGGGTATGTGAGTGGAACTAAAGAATACTGCGCGTGAGTGCGCTCCAAGAAAGGGCACGACCGCGCGTGTGAGAGAGGGCACGACCGCGCGCGCGTGTGAGAGTGCGCTGCATGAGGGAGCGCGTCAGTAGTGAGTGGGTGCGCTGCGTGAGGAAGGAGGCAACTTGGTAAATGCACTGCGAGCCATATACTTGTACACAGCAAACTATGTAGGAGCGGTCACAAGGAGGTCAAAAGTTGCGCAGCTCGACGACGGGGGGTTGGCTCGCTCGAGAGCGCGCCTCGATCCGGCCGAGCTCGGAGGCTTGCTCTTGCGGAAGAGAGAAGTTGGCGAATCATCGCATCGGGCTCTGTGGAATCTCTGCTTTGATGCGGCCTCGGTATGAGGCCGAGAACTCTTCACGCGAATATTATCTCTGTGGTAGACTCCCACAAACGAATGTGAAGGAAACAATTGCGCCTACACAGACCGAGCACACAAACCCACTTTATTGTTTTGGGTTTTCACTCTCCGCCATAACGCCGCGAGAATAAACTCTGGGCCAGTACATGCCGCACATGTACAACACACATTCCATGTACAGGGGGGGGATCTTCGAAAGTTTCAAGCCCGAGAATTTCAAAAATTGATAACTCTGTCATTGATATTTTCTATTAAATACAAATGGAGCGGAAATTGTGAGTCGTCTGACTAGGCAAGTCAATCCTCGAATGTCGCTTTCAGGCTAAACACGGGAAGTTTTCTCGCCTTGGACTTGGAGTTGTAGAACGAATTTGAGAGGATGCAGGGCCGCAATTTCCCGGAAGAGGGATGGGGTACAGATGCGATTCGGCAGTGAATGCAAAGCGTGTGTTCATGCATACCTTCGAGAAACCGCGATCCGCGTCGTCAACTTGTGAATCCATAGGAGATAACAAATGGCAAGGGCGACTACCTCGGAAGAGGCAGCATTGTAGGCTTGCAAAATAGGCCTGAGAAAAACGTACATTGTTCAAAAGCAGATTTGCTGTGGGGTGTCCGTCACTAACTTTAAACGAAAGAGCGAGTTTGGGTTCGTACTGCTTCGTAGCTTTAACACAGCGCTTGCGTTTTCGCTGTCCCCTGGGAAGATGTAGGAGCGCAGGAGGAACGGACAACACTTCTGGTTTGATTTTCGCACTGTATGCTGCATTCTACACTTGTTCAGCGGCATGCCCAGCGAAAACAGTTGGTTGGCACCCGACTCCGAAATACCTGAATGAGAACCGGTTGTTAGAGCGTCACAGCAGACCTATCGATAGCTTATGCAAACATATTGTTGTAGTTTGTATGTGATTTTCGGCCCCACCCAAATTGTCCCAATTTTTGAAAGGTATCGACACTACACACTTGACTTCACACTCTCTCGACTCTAGAGCTAAAGATGATAGATTTTTCACCAATACTCGTTAACTGTCACAGAAAACGCGCAAAAGTTTGGATCGTGATGGTGGTGGTGGTGGTGTTAGTGACGCAGTGATGTGGAACTGATGATGATGTGGACAGTCGAGTGCAGTAAGCCAGTGACATGTCGTATATCGCAGCCCCCTGTCTTCAAATACATAAACAATGTAGAAAACAAGCGGCTGCGATATACGACATGTCACTGCATTGACCACGTCAGACATCAGCTTCACTGCATCATCGAAACTGTCATACACTGTCATGTCATGCCCTAGCAAAAGTTTCGGTAAAAAACGAAACTTTTGCATTTGAAGAGAACTCTTGCTTCAAGCCTGCTTCATTTATACCCTCCCGTCTCCGACGGAGGGCCCATGCGGCGTTTAAAGTGTGGTCGTCGTCGTCGTCACACTTTTGTGATCAGGTAGGTGGTCGCCAGGTTTTACGACATGTGACGCAGTTCGCAAAGCTCCCAGAATGAAAGTTGGTGACAGTGTCATGAGCGTTGGGAATTATACACAGGAGCTCGCAGAGCTCGAGCTCCCAGAGAGCAAGTTGGTGACAGTCTGACAGAGTGCAAGTTGGTGACAGTCTGAGACAGTGCCAGTGCAGTGCAGTGCAGTGTCACAGGACACGGTGACGATGACGCCCGCAAAGCGTTGTCGTTGTCGATGTCGTCGACACGTTGTGTTCAGATAGGTGGTCGCCAAGTTTCACGACATGTGACGCAGTCTGCAAAGCTCCTAGAGTGCAAGTTGGTGACACAGTCACCCAAAAAAAAAGTGTACTAACGGGGGGGTGTGG
>LGRX02000006.1:34728-55133 GCA_001247695.2 Cymbomonas tetramitiformis
TATCTCGTCAATGCCTAATTATCAACACTTATAGATAAATTGGTCATAATAGTCGATATATTTGGAGTATAAGGGCATATATGGTGTCAAATCCCGCCTATATGAGTCCAAAGGTCAGGATTTCAAGCCAGATTGGCCTCAAAATCGTTATTTTCGGCGATGTGGCATGAGAAGTAGGGGGTGGGTGAGATGTTGCTATTCTTAGGGGTGACCTAATGTGCAACACTTCAAATCAATAGATAAACCGGCTATATTTAGTGAATTTTTTATAATTATTGATGAATACGTGTGCTCACGTGGACCTCCTTGGCGAGACGATTGCAGCGATATACGATACTATAAGGTCATATGAATGGTATATCTCGTAAAGTGCACAAATATTCACTGCTAACAAATCTGTAACTGTAATGTTTTTTTCACTGTATCAATTCGATCGAATGTTTTTTCAGGCTTTGAACGGACAGATGTGTGTGTTTTTACAGATAAAACGGGCATATATAATGATTCGTTTGGAATCTAGGGCTTTATGAATAGTCTATGTGTATCTACGCGATGAGCCGGGTACGACTGCGTCAGACGATTTGGATATAAATCGAATGTTCGATGAATAATATATTTTTTATCTCCGAAATATAGTTGGTTTCATGCCCCCCCAAGCTTGTGTATTGCATTCCGAGACGATCCTACGGCTATTCAAGATGTACCGGATATGTATTTCCATCGCCTCGAGCCGCCAAGATCGATGGAAACTTTCCCCTTACGTAATTCGCAAAATATTTCATATATATGGCCGTTTTATACGAAGTGTTGCGCATTAGGTCGGTGTTGCGCATTAGGCATTGACGAGATACTAGGTTGTAGGTGTCACACTTTTAGGAAGTTTCTAAAAGCTTCAATGAGAGCCAACCCCCTCCCGAAAGTTCGATCGCGAGCTTCCATTGAATTGAAGCTGTTGCTACTGAAATGAAAGTAAATCTTCACTTGAATTCCCTATTTTCTAACATGAGAAGAATATGCATACCGCGTGTACACACGTGTTTACAGCAAATCTGTAACCAAAGACGTCCGTGCACGCTGGAGTGCTGAAGGTTGCGAACCGCGAAACAGTTGGTTCGTCAGGTTCAAATAATGCCGGTTCTGTATTTCATAAGGTGACAGTTTTGAAGTAAATTATTACGAACATGCATCAGTCACAGAATAGGTCGGCTACAATAAGTAAGAAAGGGAGTGGCAGCCCTGAAGCAGCCTGCAGCCCGGCTCTTGCAGCCTGCAGTGATGGGAACATTCGGGAGTTGAAACGGAAATTCAAAAGGGCCAACCGAGAATCTAAGTTCGTGTCAGCCGTGGAGAGAGCCATGGCCAGCCACCCCGAAAACATCAGCAAATCGCGAGCTCCAAAACGCGTTAGCAAGAATGTCCTCAGGTATACAAATTGTCATTAATAACTGTGCAATCAAGAGGTCATAGCTTTCTACTGGGAGCTTGCCTGAGCCACGGATGCCACGTGGCACGGGTTCCGGTGAGCCAAAGCGTTCAAACCGCGTCACTTGAAAACTCCTCGGCTGTGTCTGCAGAATCTACAGAGTTTTGACCAGCGCTGCTTCCGGTCTCCGGTGCAAAGGGGAACTGGCGCCCCTGCTCAACTTTTTGGAGGACGTGCAAGGCATCGCGCGTCTTAGCGATTCCCAGAAAGTGAGTCGTGCCGCTCTTGGCTCCCCCCTCGCTCAACCCGGCGACCTGTGCGCTCCGTTTCTGACATTAGTTACAAGATGTGTATCCTGGATTTATCCTTGAAAACTTCGAATAGCTCCATATTTAACGCCTTGCCCGCGCATCACAGAAGCTTCGAGTGTGAAGCCCTTTAGCGCCTGGAGAACTGACGTGGTGCGACCTTCTCGCGCAGTTCAACTTGGTGCACGCCTTCGCGTTGGTGGAGTTTGAACCGAATGAGTACGTGTGCAACGTCGGCGATCCAACCGACACGTACTTCGTGTGTCTGGACGGGAAACTCGAGGTGTCGAAGCCGATCCCAATAGCTCGCTGGGAACAAATGATGGTGAGGCCCATCTTTGAGGCCCGCCGCTTGCAGACGCGAAATGGGCCTCTGTAGTTGTGGGGCGCCAGCACCTGCAGACGGGAACTCTCACGTGTTTAAGATAAGGAGAGAAGCAAAGGCATCGCACCCGCGAATGCTGATTTGAGGCGCATGCGCGCAGTCGGTGGCGAATGTGAAAGAAGAAACAACGGCCGGCGAGGTGGCTTCATCCCGTGTCACGGAAGAGGAAGACGAAATAGAAAGCCAGAAGTCTCGGTAAGCCGACTTAGCCTTTGCCCACCTGCTGGTTGGCGGCTCTGCCGAGCCTTGGAAGCTCGCGCTTCGCGTGTCGGTGGAGGGCGGCTAGGGAGCGTACGGGGGCTCTCGTGAAATGCTGTCTCGGAAGTACTCTGCTGGAAAGAGGGCCTCTCAAGTACGGAATTGAACTTTGACCGGTATTCCTGAATGCTTTATTTTAACCCATGTTTTAATTAGGAGCAGCTCCTATATTTAACAGATCGCATTACTATGAGATCATAGCCTTCATCGGACTTGATGCTGGCAACCGTCACCTCCGAGAGACCCATACGAACTGCCTCCAGGAAACCTCGCGGCAAGACGAGCGGCACTCGAAAGGCATTTCCTAACATTTGCATGCATAGTAATTCGCGGAACTCGCACAGAGGAGGAAAAAACATGTTTGTATCGCACCTTTTTTGCGATGGGGGATGCTTCATGCAGTTGTATTCCTGCCATACTTTGGAGCTTACCCTACACTACTTCCGAGGTGGTTTTACGGTTCATGCGTGCTGAAGCATCACTGGCATGGGTCAGCGACACAGTGTGACGGTATTCGTGCGCGGCCCTGGCAGATTCCGCCGTACAGCCCGGGCTCGGCACAAAACCATCGTCGAAAACCGCCGCCAAAAGCTGAACGCTTCCGCCGGGCTTCAGGTGGTCCACTGCGAGGCCGCAGCCCATAGGAAATGTTACCATACCACTTTCATTGAAACCTCCTCTCGTGTATTCCTGTTGATTCCTTTTCGCGTATGCATTGACTTTCGGGGAGGGCTTTCCTTACCAACCAGTGCACGGATACCAGGAGTAAAAAAGAAATAATGCTGGGCTATGAGCGCCAGAGCTTTGTGAGATTTGAGTGCGACGACAGGGTGCCTGATCCCTGCGACTCAAGTGGGGTGAGTGCGCGAGCGTCTGGGAGCAGAAGATGCTGAAAACGGCGAAAAAGGTGGTGGGCATGAGAATGGCGATGAAGCAACTGGGAGTGCACAAACCAGAAGTGGGCGCAGAGGCCACGTCGGAAGACGCCACTGTTGGGCTAGCAAGCACCCAGTCTTCACCTCTCAAAGCTGAACCGAGGTGAGTAATATAAGAAGTAGTGCTCTTTCTATCTGCCAGTTACAGAAACAAGAGTGCTAGGTCCGGGATTTGTCTGGTGGGTTAAAAGTAACCCGGAGTATGTATGGCTGGGGCGTTCCCACGGTGGCTGAATCATCTGCAGTGCGTACATTTCGGTCATGGAAGATCTCATCGAGTGTCACGGGGGAAAAGAACAGTTTTATATTGAGATGGTTGAGAATGGTAGCAGTCCTCACAAAGAAACGTCTTGAAGCTCTGTCCAACGGTGTGCAGTTTGCGACAGCTATCCGTTCGCTGTGCAATTCGCACGTAGTCTCCAACCGTTGTGCTGCTCGCACAAGTGAGCTATGTAAGACATATTTCTGTCCGTTCTCGGTCGCCATCAAGTCTGACCAATTTTTGGTATCCAAACCCTAAACCCCTGAAAACCCCAACCCGAATGAATCTTAGAAGTTCTTCCTGTAAACCTGTAAGCCTCGGTGGTTTACCAGTCTCGGCCCATGCTTACTACTTCAAACTTGTACAGACCGACTTCAGATCTAAGGCTGTCACCTTTGGTACCGAGCGTGCAACAGAACTTGGATGTTCTAGCACCGGGGTTTGACAAGGGTCTGAATCATCCGGTAAAGCAAGGGGTCTGGCGTGGGTTCTCCATGAGGGGTAGTAGGACAAGGGTGTATATTTCACCAGGAAACCTGACAAAGTGGACCGGTGCTTCGTGCAGAGACGCCTCCTCGAGTTCCGGAGATGTCGTGGGGGGGTCCAACCATAGTTCACCTACGCCAGCAGGCTCCGGGAGTGTTGCCGAGAATGTGACAAAGAACCTTTGCCCGGCAGATAGCCTTGGAGAAGATGCGCCAGTGAATTCCGACGTGCAGAAGGAAGGCTCGCTAACAGTTGCCCCCAATGCTGACGTGATCAAAACGAGGTAACCGGCTTCGTGCATCTGCGGAGCTCCGCAACTCCGCTTCCCAAGCACGGACACATGATTGTCCACAAAGTCGGTCCGAGGATAAGCCACACACTAGGATAATCAACTTCTACTAACTTCATATATCTAGTAGAAAGTGTACGAACACACACTCATACACACACACACTGTTGATTGATTTAAACTGATAAGAGTGTTTGTTCGTTACACACAGTGCTTATATCACATAGCACTGTTCAAGTGCTCACTGTTACTCAGTCATAGCTACTTCTATACTCGTACTAGTACTCTTGTGTTCTGTGACAGATACTGTATACTTTTGAATTGATCTTCTGTCTCTTGTAATCTCATTGTCATCATTGTTCTGTTCACCTTTACACACAGTACTGTACTCTGTCATACAGTCATACAGTCATACTGTCATACAGTCATACTGTCATTGAATTTGTACTTTTGAGCTCTCTGTCTTTAACACTGTCTCAGAGTCTACAGTTTTCCTACTCCTCCTTACTCATGCTCTTCGAAAATATCTCAATACCACAGCACTGAGTACCTGAAAACGGTCCAAAGCTAGACTTTTGGTAAAGAAGTCTGCCAAATTCTCCTTCGTAGGCACTTTTGCAATAACAACTCTGCCCAGCTCTACCAACTTTGCCACATATCGATTTCTCACTGCCACGTGACGTGTCGCTGCATTGTTCAGAACATTCTCTGCCTGTGCCACCGAAGCATGATTATCTCCATGAATTGTGACAGGTTGCTTGACAGGCGAAAATTCTGCCAACAGATTGACAACATACTCTACGTCCCGTGCACATTCTGACAGCGCTATCAATTCTGCCTCTGCTGTGCTCACTGCAACTGTCTTCTGCAACTTTGACGAATACATGACAGTGCTCCCATTCAAACGCACCAATGAACCTGTAACAGAGCGCCTGGTCACTTTATCTGCAGCATGGTCCGCGTCTGTATAAGCTGTCACTATCAACTCAGCAGTCAGTGAAGCTGGCGAACTGCACTGCAAAGTCAAGCAAACATGAACAGTTCCTTTCAAATATCTCAGCACACGTTTCAAATGCTGCCAATGCTCTTGCCCATAGCAGTGAGAGAACCTGGCCAAATAACAGACTGCTGTCAGAATATCAGGCCGTGAGCAACGTGCCAGCCACATCAGTTCCATCACCAGGTTGATATAAGGAAGCTTCTCCAACTTCTCCTCCGAGTCCACAGGCAACAAAGACAGTCTGGGCTCCATAGGTGTCAAACACGGATTGCAGTCCTGCATAGAATACCTCTCCAGCATACGCTGTATCAGCCCAACCTGACTGATTTGACACTCCCTGACAAGACCATAGTCACTGAAAGTCATACTCATGCCCAGCAACTCCACCAACGGGCCCTTGTCCTTACTCGGATACTTCTCACTGAATGCTCTGAAGAATTCCACCTTCCACTCCACTGATGAAGTGAACACAGTGTAGTCGTCCACATGTACGTACACAAACACCACCAGTGTACCATGCTGCCAGATGTAAAAGAGACACGGGTCAATGTTGGACACCCGGAGCCTGCTGTCATAAGCCAGCAGAAAGTTCTTGCTCGTCTTGTACCAAATGCGTGGTGCCTGTTTCAAGCCGTACACACTCTTCTGCAAAATTCCATACAGTACTCCCCGTACTGTCCGTGCATTAGGCCAGCTGACATACATAGGAGTATCCACGTCCAGCTCGCCGTTCAAAAAGCAGGTGATGACGTCCAGAGCAAACACCAATAGTCCCAACACCAGACTGAGCTGAATAAGAATTCTCAACGTTGACAACTGTGTACACGGGGCATACACGTCCTCATAGTGCACCCCATGCTGCTGACCATTACCACACACCACCCATCTGGTCTTCCTCTCAGTCACCTCTCCAGCAGAGTCCAGCTTCACTTTGTACACAGCTGTCATGCGCATTACCTTCTCACCAGCCGGTACCGACTCCACCGGCTCGATTGCCTTCTTCACGTCAATAAGAGCACACTCCTCCTTGTGATCTGACTCCTGCCACTGCACTGCGTCAGGTCCCTTCAACAACTGAACCCATCCTTTCGGCTCAGTCACTCCAACTGGCAACCCCGTCAATTTCTCCTCACGAGCTGCCAAAGCAACATGACGATTCTCAAACCTCACTCGAGCCTCACACACATCAACTGCCGAGCCACTCACTCCAGCATGACGTTCCAGTATCACCTGATACGGCAACACGTGATCCTCTCGTGCCGTAGCACACACCACTGCTGCCTCCCATTCACCTCCTCCTGACTGCTGCAATACCACCTTCTCAAACAAAGGATAGAATGAGTTCACCGACAACTTCACACGAAACTCAAACAGCAGCTCAAGATGCTCCACCCGTGCTTCCAAAAACACACTCACCGGTGTCCAAAATGTTCTTCCACCAGCACTTTTCAACTTCACTACACCAGTGAACTCATCACCCTTTGGCTCCACATAGGCACGCAGTTCCAGTATCACTGTCGCTGTACCCCCAAACGCTGTAACGAAGTTTCCATCCAGAGCCTCGCAGTCGTACAACGATCTCAACGGTGTCAGCATAGAGGGATCCCAAGACATCACCAGCTTTCCATACAGATCGACGCGCTCGTCAAACCGGACCATACCACTTCTGACCACCTTCTCCTTGTCCTGGCTGTATAGCAGATAAGCCGTAGATCGCTCTTCGTGTCCCACGTAGATCAAGGGAGTAGCCCGATCAGCCAGTTTGGAACGCAGGCTCGCGTCGATGAAAGCATACGCACGACAACCAAACACTCGTAGCACAGACAGATCGTACTTCTGGTTCAGCACCTGCAAGCTGGACTGCATACCCAGCCCAGCCTTGCAAAGTCGATTGATAAGGTACACAGCGTGCCTCATTGCCAAAGGCCACATAGTCGCGGGCAAACCAGCAGTCGCCAACATAGCCCTCGCCTTCGTCTGCAGAAACTTGTTCATGGTCTCCGCCCTGGCATTGTTCTCGTGCAAGTACGGTGACGTCGTCCTCTGCACAATAGCATTGTCCTCACAGTACTTCTTGGTCTTTCCAGACACGATAGTAGAGTCATTGTCGGAGTGCAACACCAGCACGTCCAAGTCGTACACCACCTGCTCAACACGAGTCTCCTCCTGAAGGAACACTCGCCCAGTCGCCCTCACCATTTTGCGATAGTCCTCCAGAGCGTCGACATACTCCAGCTTTTGTCTCCATACATAGAAGTGACACACGTCTGAAAAGTCATCCACGTGGATAGTGTACCCACGATAACCTTTTGTAGATGCCACGAATGGTCCACCATGGTCAGTGAACGTCAGCTGCCCCATCTTGACAGACACCTCCCTCTTGTCCACCACCTTCCGTACAGACTTCGGGACCCTTCCCCTATCTGTCGTCTGTGATGGCCTCTTCGGCGCCGCCACCTGGCACGCCATACAGTTCACCGAACAGCTCAGTACATTGCTGTTCCTCAATTCCTCAGAGTTGACCCCAAGGTCCAACCCCTGAAGGTCCATGACCTCCACATACTTGTCACAAGCATGACCAAGTCTGAGATGTGCAACAACCTTCACGTCCACCCTCGGGACCACATACTGATCAAGATACAGCACAACCACTGGCCACGGAGTCCCCTGGATAAACACACGACCAGGCTCGGACTCCTCCAGCTCAGACACGTTATAGCACTGATCCGTTCTCGCTGAGAATATCACGCTGCCCTTCGAGTATACATGCAACTCCTCAAACTTCGTCGTCAGACTCCACCACGCAGCATTTGGCTTGTACGGCACCACAAGCATAAACTTCGTGTTCACGGGGTCCTTAGGAAAGTCCATGAGTATCTTGGTCAGCAGTCTCTCAATGAACATATCGTCGTACGGTGGATTACCCCAGAAGCTTCGTCCCGTCAGACAATGAAGAAACACCGAGTTCACCAACGAGTAGTACTCGCTCACCTGCCGATTGTGCTCGTCAGCACACATATCCAGATGAAAGGGCCCCTTCTCAATGTTCCACCTCTGGAACTCGGTGAACTTCCAGTTGCATTTGTCCCTCACCGGACTACTCTTCTTCTTGCCGCACTCCACCCCCGGCAGCGCAGCCTCCTGTACGACAACCTCAGGTAAAACATACACGTTCCCCTTCCTGCAGACGTCGTACTCGCACAGATTCTTCTTGTCCTTCAGTACACGGTCCCCAAACTGTGCATACAGACCGTACTTGTCCTCCAGGCTCACCGCGGATACCAGATTGAAGGGGGACTCAGGCACATACTGCGCCTCCACCAGCAGCACGTCAGCCTTCTTCGTCACCCGATTCCACAAGGTAATATACCCACGGCCTCCCCCACGAGACGTTGTCACCTCTCCAGCCATGACCTTGAACGCCACCGCTGATGACGCGTTCACCTGAGCGCCCTCAAACATAGACAGGTCATTAAAAATAGACCTCGTGGCCATGCTATCAAAATACAGCTCTCTCTCAGAGTCCACCACAGTTGCTGCACACAGGTCTTCCTCATGCACCGAGTCCTCATAGTACTCATTCTGCACCAGTGCGTCATTCTCCTTGTCTCTGTCGTACACACCGTACACCCAGGTGTCCTCCAATACCTCACCAGTGTATACTACCTTCTGGTTTGCCACTGTAGCGACCACCGGACAGGCAACATGAACTTCTTCATGATTCTCCAAGCTCCACAGCTCCTCCGCAGAAACTTCCGTACGACGCGACCTCGCTGAACTCGATGAAGGTTTCTCCACCGTCGCTGCTACCGCGTCAGGTGACTTCTTCGCCGCGATTTTCTTCAGCCTCCGCGCATAGTTCTCACGAACCCCTTTCTCCTTAGCAGGATTGAGCTTGATGAACTCCTCCATACCTGCCGGGTTGCTTATCCAGCACTTCTCTGCAGAGTGTACACCAGAGCACGTAGGACATATCAATTTCTTCCCGTCATTGAACCTCTTCTCCTCGCTCTGCCTCCTTCTGTCCGCAACCAGTGCTCTTGCCACTGCAACAGTCTCCTCGTCCACAGTAGCTCCCACAATACTCGATGAATGAACCGCCGATTGCTGTACGACATTCACATAAAAATACTCAGACCTCTGCATAAGCATATCAAACGAAGGACGTCGTTCCTTACTGATATCCGCAACCACCTGCGAATACTCTATAGGCATAGCCGCAACAGCCAGAGCAGTCACCAGCACCTCGACAGTTGTCGGGTCAAGCTTCGCACCCCCATAGTTGGCCACTGAGCACATAACGTCACCAAAATATCCCAACTGCTTCACCGGGTCCTCATTGGCGTTCACCGACAGCTTGCATAGCTTCTTCATTGAGCCCGCGAGTTGACCAAACAGCTGCGGCTCCACTTTGCACTTCAGCTTCCTGAACGCCTTCAACCCGTCATTACCACAGCGTCGTACAACGTCAAAGGCGTCCCCAGCTGTCACCTGCTTCAAAATAGCTGACAAAATTGTACTGGCCATACTCGCAGAACCAGGCACAGTAATATAACTGCCGCTGTCGTCAAAGACCTCTTCAAAAACGTCCTCGTCCTCTGCCTGTGACGCAGGCTTGTCTTCTGCCCATGATGACGACTTCTCCTTCGCAGCCGTGTTGCCATGTCCTCTCGATTTAGGCATATACAAGTCCAGTCCTTTGATATCTGCAATATCTGACACTTGATAGTCGCACACTAGTTCCAGCAGCTCAGGATAAAACGTGACTGCTGACTCTAACTGTGTCTTAAATTGTACCCAGGACTCATACTGATTCCTCTCTGTACCCGTGTACTTCGTCGTACCCAACAACTTCACAACGCACTGAACTGTCTTCTGTGCGTTGGCAGTGCTCATTGCACCCGACGCAGCTTCTTCATTCTCTGTCGATTTCCCAGGCTCCTTCTTCTCTGAAATCAAAGCCTGAATTGTTGCTTCCATAGATTTCATAAAACTAGCCTGCTGCTCTACCAATTCCTGAAGCTGCGATTCCCGCGTAGGATACTTTCCTTTCCCCGCGTCCGCCATGACGGCTGTATCTACACTATCAGACCTATATCAGGCCCATAACCTAGGATAATCAACTTCTACTAACTTCATATATCTAGTAGAAAGTGTACGAACACACACTCATACACACACACACTGTTGATTGATTTAAACTGATAAGAGTGTTTGTTCGTTACACACAGTGCTTATATCACATAGCACTGTTCCAGTGCTCACTGTTACTCAGTCATAGCTACTTCTATACTCGTACTAGTACTCTTGTGTTCTTGTGACAGATACTGTATCCATTTTGAATTGATCTTCTGTCTCTTGTAATCTCATTGTCATCATTGTTCTGTTCACCTTTACACATAGTACTGTACTCTGTCATACTGTTATACTGTCATACTGTCATACTGTCATACTGTCATACAGTCATTGAATTTGTCTTTTGAGCTCTCTGTCTTTAACACTGTCTCAGAGTCCACAGTTTTCCTACACACCCCCCAGGTGACCCCAAGTAGGAACAGCGCGGAACAGCCGTTGCAGTGCAAGTGTGCAGCGCATCGCTCAAGACCGCAGCTTACCCGCAGGATGTCCCGTGCCAAGGCTTCAGTCCCATTGAGCTGGTGTTATGGGTAGAGGGTCGCAAGTGCATATCCGTGGCGGGCGCGCGCTGCCAGCAGGGGGCATTTCGGTTCATCATGCGCAACCCCTTGGGACAGCCCTTTGGAACACCGGACGTGTGGTGGGTGGACAAGCTCTCTTGAGACCAGGCTTTGGGGCAGGCAGGCGCAAGGTGGTGGTTATGAGCATGGGCTTGCTGGTGGGGAGGTGGCTCGGGCAGCTCGGGGGGGGAATGGGTGAACCGGCTTCAGAGGCGCGTAGCGTCAGTGCGCATGCAGTGCGCATGCAGTGCGGTCGCCGAGGCGCTCAGGTGGCCCGGAAGGAATGGGCGTCTCGTTCTCCACTCGTGAGCTCCTGAAAATCCGGATGAGTGTCCCGAAGCATGTGCTGAAATCCTTTGATCCCCGGCGTAGGTGATGGGGGCATAGTGCCGCCAGCATTCTGCGGCTGCGTGGTGCCAAAGACAGCAGTCCAAGGATCGAGCTACACGCGCCCCCGAGCGAAAGGAATGGTTCAAAGGAATGGTTCCAAGCATAAGCCGCACACAGTCCAAAACGTTTCTCACACACCCAGGGTGTCCGTGGCTAGTGCTTCCACAGCGGTGATTGGTGATCGCTGGCCAATTATGAACGATATTCCATGTGGCTTGATTCTCCCGAGCAGGGCACGGGGGCAGCTCTCTGTGACGAGGGGTCCTCTTTGTACGATTTGAGATCCGTCACCAGGGCAAGCCCAAATCCATTAGCACGCCTCTTATTGTTTGTGCTGAAGCCGTCGATCGGTGCATACTGGTATGTAGAATTTGTGAAGTAGTAGGCAGGCAAGGATCTCGGTTGTCAAGGAGTTTAGTTTTGGAATGACCTCGCGCTATGTGCTATGACCTTTAGATGATCATGAACCAGACCGGCCTGCTGCCAGCGAATGTGTCATATCCCCGAGTTGCCTCGCCCTCTGCAGCAACCCTGGCCCTATCCCACGAGCTGCGCGAGAGCTGAAGGCCACTCCAGGGAGTCATTCTTGGCATCCACGAGACCGCAGTACGGTGGGCATGACGCAGGGTTGCCCGGAGGGATTGGAGGTGAACACATGCGAATATCGGATGGCAACGCGGAGGGCATGCACGGGATTGACCGGAGGGTAAAAGGAGGGAGATGTGTGCTTCCAAGATGACGAGGTGGAAGGCAGAGCGGAAGGGTGACCGGAGAATGAGGGGCTGGGCACTGCAGGGAGGCACCTGTGCGTCGCCACGACGGGGATGGCGAAATAGAAGATGACCCGGTGGGTGCTTCTCGGGAAATTGGGAAGGACAGGGTTGTGCCACACATCTGACTCCGAGCATTGTAGGGCTTGATGCATGGCGCGCCTGCATATGGGGTGTTCGTATTTCCACGGGTTCCGCTGTGAAGGCCGCCGCCGCATCATAAAATCCGCTGTGAAGGCCGCCACCGCATGATGAATTCACTTTGAAGGCCGCCACTAATGACCATCCGCACGCACTTGTCACTGAGCCCCGCCAGTAATGACCACATGCACGCCTCGTCACTGCGCCCCGCCGTTAATGCCTTTTGGGCTGCTAATGTCTTCCCCGCAGGGCTCCGCGGCGCTGCTCCGAGCATTGAAGTGTCCCGGCCCAGACCACACGCTGCTCGCCCAGGAAGTCTCGAAGGTGCCCGCTCCCCGCGGCCATCCGTCGTCTCAGCATCCTTCACAACCTCCGTTAGTGCGCTCCAGCCGCTGGCATTGGGCTTCCTGTCGAGTACTGTTCGAGGCCCGAGGGAGGCAAAGGTTGCGCCACGACATCATTAGTCCTGCGTATTAGATGATGTTGCATGATGCGACATGCGGCACCATCACATCCGAGGCAGGTGCATTGCGGGCTGTGTTACATATTAGCTTACCTCACGTCAACCTGGTCTGTGGGAACCTGCCCTATGTCAACCCGAGCGGTCGGATTCCCTGCTCCAACGGTACAGCCTCTCAACGGTGTCCGCATATCTCCCAATTTCAGGCATGGATATCCGTGATGCTCGAGACCGCAGTCATAGGGTGAAAAGCAGGATTGGAGGTGGTGGCAGGAGTGTTGGGGAGGTAGGTGTGAAGCCACGTGGCGCAAAGCCTGGACAGATGGGCGGGAGTCGCAAGTGAGGGGATGGGGGGAGGGACGGGTGCGAGGGAGGCACGGCGCAGGAAGATGCGATCGAGTCCCACGCGCAGAATCCAAACAGATGGGAAGTGCAGGGAGTGATCTCGGGGGCTCAGGCATTCGGGGAGGCCGGCATGGTGGAGTGCGGCGGCCGAGGCGAGCGCACGGCCACGATTCGCTGCTCCGAGCGATGCATTCTGCTGCGCGTTACCAAGGTGAACCCTCCTGCCTGATGCTCCAGAGAGGTGCCTCTCATGCGCCACACCACAACGTCCAGCTTGCCACCATGCGCCACGCCACGCCACGCCACCCAGCTTGTCACCATGCGCCACGCCACGCCACCCAGCTTGTCACCATGCGCCACGCCACGCCGCCCAGCTTGTCACCATGCGCCACATCACGCCACGCCACCCAGCTTGCACCATCGCCACGCCACCCAGCTTGTCACCATGCGCCACGCCACGCCGCCCAGCTTGTCACCATGCGCCACATCACGCCACGCCACCTAGCTTGTCACCATGCGCCACGCCACGCCACCCAGCTTGTCACCATGCCACGCCACCCAGCTTGTCACCATGCGCCACGCCACGCCAGCGTGTCACCATGCGCCACGCCACGCCACCTGTCTGTGCCACGCCCGCCACCCAGCTTGTCACCATGCGCCACCACGCCACCCAGCTTGTCACCATCGCCACACCACCACCCAGGTTGTCACTATGCGCTACGCCACGCCACCCAGGTTGCCATCAATTGCCATGCCACGTCACTTAGGTTGCTCTCCCCCAGAGTTCTACGGACCTGGGCTCGCCGCCTTCATACAGGCTCCGCGGCCTGTCCCCTCTCAGCATGAAGCCCCCTCAGACGCCCCTCTCAGCATGAAGCCCCCTCAGACTCCCCTCTCAGGCTGCTCTCTGCACCGCGCGAGGGCCCTTGCCAAGGGAGTCCGCATCAACCCCTGTGCCTCCACTTACCCAAACCAGAAGACTGGCTGGGAACGCTGGAAGGAGGAAGGGGGGCCTGGGGACGGATGGATGTAGGAGGATTGGCTGTCCGTGAAAGAGGGGAGGCCCGTGAAGGCTCTCCAGCCCAAGTTCGAATTTCTGCGCTCCTCCGAGGTGTTCAGGCATCTTTCCCATGAGACCCTCTGCTGTCTTCAGCACCCCATCAAGGTGCTTAGCTTTCTGCGCTCCCTACCTCGCCCTCCCGCGCCTCCACTCCAGGGACTCTCGTCTACCCCTGCTTCTGCCACCCTGCATGCAAGCATGGCCCAGTCAGTGCTGCTAGTTTCCCCTTGTTGAAACCCCGCTCTCCGCCTATGGGAATCTGGCGTTCCCTTTTTGTGGCAGCTCTGTGTTACCGCCTCCTGGGAACTCCGTGGGATGTACCCTTTTCAGGGGAGTCCGCGTTCCCCCATTGCGCTACCCGCTGAGTGGCCACTTCTGCAGATCCCCTTTATGAAGACCCGGCAATTCGCCTTTTTTTCGGACTGCGCTGTTCCCATCGCCGGAACCGCCCTCCCATATTTCCGATAGAGTCCTGGAGGCCATCTGCTGTACAGATCTGTGGTAATTCAGTAGAGGGTATCTCAAAAGATGGTAACACCACGAATTGCATGAATTTAAGAGCCAGTCCCCCAGCTGAAAAGTCGAGGGGCGACCAATCACTAGTACACAATTTAAATCATTTACCAAAAATATTTTGATATATTTTTATTGTGATATAGACGCGTCGTTTGACACTTGAAGCGCAGCGAGAGATGCCTCGCGTTTCAGCATTCTCGCGGAGTGTGGGGGCACCCGAATCGGAATCAACGAGTGCGCAGCGATATGTGAAGAGATTAGTCTCCGCTAATTTTTCACCTAAAGTTTACTTCAGTTGATGTTATGTGAAAGCGCGTTTGGCTTTTTTTCATACGCATTCGCGGATGTAAGCAAGCCGCGAAAACGGTTCACATCGCGGGACTTCAAACGCGTTTTGGGCATTCGCGTTTCGAATATACACACAAAGTAGTGTAGCGAGCTTCACGCGGATCGAACACGAATAAGCCTGCGGCTGCCAATATTTCCCTTTCTTTATGGTACAGTACTCTAAAGAAAAAGGAGCGGCAATCTTGACACCCGCGCCCGTCATCTCCAAGAAAGAATGGCACTTTGGACAACTCAATTAATAATTCTGTGCAGATTCAGTGCTTCGCCATTCCTGGTATTTCGCGATCTGCATGCCGATGCAATGGACGAACTGTGGCGTAATGGCACTTGTAGCATCCCCCCATACCTTACGAGCCGTTCAGTTTTAGTGGGGACGCCTTAAGATTTTCGGGATCCGACGGTCTCGCGGATTCGTCGCGGTCCCAATCCTGCCCTAAGCCCAACTTAGAACTTGTATCGCCTGCATCTCGCGAATCTGAGCCTGGCAACTTTTGTCTCAAATCGCCTCCGCATAAGACATACCTTGATATGTGAGCTTTCAACCTTTCAGTTCTATGCTCCTTCTAAGGCTCGTGACCCTTAGATCAGTGCCACCTTCCCTTCATCTATCATTCGAATCAGATGATCACCATCGTTCCTCACAGATGTGGTCCTACGGCCCTGATCTGATTACAACAGTTATTCCCTTCGAAACACTGCAGATCGGCCCTGCAGTTAAGGTTTTCAGGGTTTCTAAGCTGTGTCTGCAGCTGTCGGGAGGGCTTAGAGGGGCGCGGGTATTTAGAGGGGTTGTGTCAGGAGGTGGAAGTTGCGAGGAGCAGCTTCGTGTTCCAGGAAGGGGAAACCATCAATAAGGTTCAATCCTGCCCCTCTAGGGTCCCTCGATACGACCCAAAAGCGCACTGAGCGTTGAGAGGCCACAGCGCTGTGCGCATGCAGAGGTCGGCCCGGCGATCCAACCAAAGACTGTGCGCGAGTTAGCCGGATGGAGCGAGCTGATTGGCCATACATCAGCATCATCGGGGAGGGACTTCTGCTTATCCTCATCTGCGACCTTCCATAAACGTCCTCGGGAGGAACCTCCTACCCATCCTGATATGTCACCTCACGTAAGCATGGTGCAGGATCACCGGCCGTGTGGCCGTTGGATCATCCGCCGGGTGGCCGTTGGATCATGCGCCTGGGGGGCGTTGAATCATCGGCCAGGTGGGCGTTGGATCATCGTCCAGGTGGGCGTTGGATCATCGGCAAGATGGCCTTTGGATCATCGGTCGGTTGGACTTTAAATCGACGGCCAGATGGCCTTTGGATCATCGGCCAGATAGCCTTTGGATCATCGGCCGGGTGGCGTTTGGATCATCGGTCGGGTGGTCGTTGGATCATCAGTAATGTAGTTTTTGGATCACTCGCCGGTGGACTTTGGGTCAACGGTCAGATGGCCTTTAGATCATCCACTGGGTGGGCTTTGGATCATCAGCATTCCACGAGGACTTTTGGTGATGTGAACTTCAGACCCTCAATCTTTGAAACACGTGTTTCTTCCTCAAACAGTGTTGGAATGCTTCACCGCTGAAAGCACTACAGGCACCAAATTTACACTCCAGGCACATGCGTGTGAGGATTGACCGGCATGACTAAGGGGATAGGAGTCATTGGGGATCGCAGATTTATCTTATCAAGTCAGGGACATGCCTGCTGCAAGCCAAGGTAAGGAGCTAGAGGTTTGTGAGGTTGGGTACAATATTGAGTGGACATGTGGCGCCGTCACCCAGGTAGAAACATATTTAAGACAGCAACGTTGGGTTACATATTCAACACATAAACTTTGTGTTCATATTTAACGCATTAACTTTTGGTTTCTTTCCACATTTAACACATCGACTGTGGGTTTCCATAATTAACGCATCAACTTTGTGTTCCATATTTATTGGAGATTGTGCCTCGGGTTCTCAATCTCCTGCCAATAAGGAGAGTGTGCTCCTCCGGACACACGGCAGGGGCTATGCGGGAGCAGCTTGACAGACAGCTGCGCGGGGGCACGCGGGCAGGTGGACGGTAAGCAGCGACCAATGAGCGGGCGCATCGACTTGATACGGCTCGGGCCGGTGTCCTTCGTGGGAATCGTGGATGCGATGAGGCCTCCGCACACGTACACCCTGTCCTGCCAGGCCAAGGGCAGCTCTGTGGTGCTGTACGAAATCCCCATCGCAGACTTTCTGCTGGTGCTGGCCCATGGGCCCCCGACCAATCCCTAGGGCCTGAACTCATTCCCAATCTCATTCTAAGGGGGGTCAATGAATTTCCGTACCCTACGCCATGACAGATTAGCACCCTGACATTCCCGCAGATTCGGGGATTCCCTCTGGCACTCGGACGGTGTGCCACCCGACTGAGGTACGGCGCATGCGCTCCAGCAGCGGGGAGCGTTTGAAATGCACCCCTCGCTTCGCAGCGCATTTGCCGCAGCCCATTGTACTATCATCCTCTGCAGGCCATTGTACTAGCATCCTCTGCAGGCCATTGCCCGTCCTCGGCGTGGGATCTGCACGCGAAGACCACCCGAGGAGCCGCCATGCAGTCCACCGATGCCGCTGTGCATGGGCGTAGCCCTTCCCCTCCGCCTAAAGGCGTTTTTGCAGCCCCCCCACCAGCCCATCTTCCCTCACGCCCGGCGCCATTCCACACATCCCTCACGCCCGGCGCCATTCCACAGATGTGAATTTTCTATGGATGGAGAAGGATGAGGATGGGGAATGACGTCATGTATCAGGTCACAAGGCGTGGGAAAAGCAGTCCTGTTCCCGTTATCTGGCATCTGTTGCTGGAGTGCTTTGCGTCAGGTGCCCGGAACACAGTGCTGATTGGGGCGTGTATGTGGGTTTGGGGAGGAGGGTGGTGGGGGAGCTCCACAAATTAGTGGCCGAAGAACGTGGTTGAGCATTTGATAAGAATCGCGGATCAGCGGCAGGATTTCGTCAACAGTCGTCTGGAGAAGGTCCGGTGCCGGATGGAGAACCGGCTGCCCTTGTCGCTGCGGTCAGAAACCTCTCGCGTCGTGCCGAGTACGCATTCAAACTCAGGTGACCAATCGCGCCGCCTTTCCCGTTCCCGCGCCCCAAGACGATGAGCTTACCCCGCTGCCTCGCTTCATGCAGCGCCCTGATCATCGACGCGGCGCCCTGATCATCGACGCGGCGCCCTGATCATCGACGCGGCGCCCTGATCATCGACGCGGCGCCCTGATCATCGACGCGGCGCCCTGATCATCGACGCGGCGCCCTGATCACCGACGCGGCGCCCTGATCATCGACGCGGCGCCCTGATCATCGACGCGGCGCCCTGATCATCGACGCGGCGCCCTGATCATCGACGCGGCGCCCTGATCACCGACGCGGCGCCCTGATCATCGACGCGGCGCCCTGATCATCGACGCGGCGCCCTGATCATCGACGCGGCGCCCTGATCATCGACGCGGCGCCCTGATCATCGACGCGGCGCCCTTTGAGCGTGATATGGTTCTGCAGATCCTTTGAGCGACCCGAAAGATGATCGCGTCGCCATGGCGATCTGGTGTTGGTAAGCAGTGATGCAGTCGTTAAGAACACGCATTCGTTCGTTGGCATGCCAGTTCATCTTTCGTTGGCATGGCAGGTAACCCCGGCGTCCACGTGAATACGGTGCGAGAGCGAGATGCACAGGCTGAGCTGTCTCGCGAGGTTTTCACCCGACCCCCGAGCCCACTCCACCTTGAGCCCTAGCTGAAGCTCCCTTGCGCTACATACCTGTGCCCATGCACATTTCTGACTGCGCACATCCACCGCATCCTGCCCAGGCAAAGCGTTGCGGAGGCGGCTTACAGGCGCCCCGTCCGCCCTGAGCAGCATGCCGCACGGGTCTCAGGGTGCCGTGGTGGGTCATGCAGGGTCCCCTCAAGGGTAGCAAGACCCCACATCTCTCGCCACTTCCAGCATCGTTCAATTCCCCAGACCCAGACGCTGCGTCCCTGCCTCCCACAAAAGATCCATTCACGCATCTCTCTCCACCGACCTGCTCCAAGAAGTTCCTCTCTCCCCCGAGGAGCGTGCATAAACCCAACAATGCCCTAGACACCTCCATGGATCCCTATCTGCGTCCGGCCCTGTTTACACCCTTTGTGATCCCCTTTCCACAGCCCCACCACCATCTCGAGCTTCCATCCGCGCGATCCACGTTGTGTGCTCTCGACCGCTCCCACTCACCACCGGTAAGCCCCGTCGCCGACCTGCACCGGTAAAACCCCATCGCCCACTGGCACCGGTAACGCCCTATCTCACATGTGCATTTTGTCTTGATGGCGCTACGTGGCAAATTTACTCGCCATGAGCGAATGCGGAGGTTGCACAGACCGCGATTTGAGCTGCGCCCGCGTTTAGCATCATTTCGATTCATGCACCTGCACATGGCCTGTATGTTTCCTTGCCACAGGAGCAGCAGGGCTTCCTGATTGGCTGCACGCCGAGCAGCAGGGCTCCCTGATTGGCTGGAAGGGTCTGACTTATGGTTTCTGTACGGCCGGGTCGGGGATGAGTGGCGCGGCCGATTCCCGCAGCCCGGCACCTATGGCTCGCCCAGTGCGCATATGCCCCAACACCTCTATCATGGTGGGCAGAATCTCGAGCAGCGCGCACCCTCTGAGAGGCATCCGGAGCTCGTCAGCTCCACGTCAATGCCTTTGATACCCAGCCCCTTCATGGCCCCAAGTTCGGGGAGAGAGCGCAGCGTGCTTTCGGTGAGCTCCCCCCTTCCCGCAGGTGCCGAGCCCCGGAGAGACCGTGCATGCCAAGCCGCAAGAGATTCGGGGTTTGGGATATATTTCGAAGGGGGCAGAGCCACATGAGATGGGGGCAGGGCCATGTTAAAGGAAGGCAGGGGTGTGCGATAGAGAGGGCCTAAGGGGTCCATTTCAGGGCTGCCTTTGTGTAAAGCTCGCGCCTTGTGGCTGGGTGCGGTATTGCCCAGCTTCGGCTTAGTCAGACAGTGATGAGGAAAAGGGGTTCAGGATCACGGACACGATAAATTGGGATGGAGCTCCGGAGAAACCCCGAGCTCCCGAGTAGACGCGGGTAGATGCGAGGGCACGCCCGGGATCCCCGTGAAGGCCTAGAACCAGGTGGGAAGAGTCCAGAGGTCGGGAGTAGCCAACCTAAGACAGAGGACCCCGGAGGATGATGGGCTGTGGGGCGGAGCAGGAATCTGCAATCCTGGATCCTCACTTTCACCAGGCATCGGCTCGTGGCCGAGAAAATTATCCCGGGAATCACTCTCCATGGCCCTCATCGATCCCTCCAATGGTA